>OY992882.1:95626106-95723606 GCA_963921405.1 Cepaea hortensis | reverse complement strand
TTGTAGAAGGCCCACTTGAATACCTGATGTGGGTTGTAGAAGGCCCACTTGAATACCTGATTTGGGTTGTAGAAGGCCCACTTGAATACCTGATGTGGGTTGTAGAAGGCCCACTTGAATACCTGATGTGGGTTGTAGAAGGCCCACTTGAACACCTGATGTGGGTTGTAGATACTGTATTGGCACCTTGCCGTCTTGACATACGATTGTTTGTTAACTTTATGCTACTGAAAAAAGACATAATAACCTCTCTATAGCACAAAGCCTGATTTGTAGAGACCATGTGTTGCCCATGCAGCATGATCTCTCTCTCGGCCTGCCTAGTTTACTCCAGAGACCATGTGTTGCCCATGCAGCATGGTCCCTCTCTCGGCCTGCTTAGTTTACTCCAGAGACCATGTGTTGCCCATGCAGCATGGTCCCTCTCTCGGCCTGCCTAGTTTACTCCAGAGACCATGTGTTACCCATGCAGCATGGTCCCTCTCTCGGCCTGCCTAGTTTACTCCAGAGACCATGTGTTACCCATGCAGCATGACCCCTCTCTCGGCCTGCCTAGTTTACTCCAGAGACCATGTGTTGCCCATGCAGCATGATCCCTCTCTCGGCCTGCTTAGTTTACTCCAGAGACCATGTGTTGCCCATGCAGCATGATCCCTCTCTCGGCCTGCCTAGTTTACTCCAGAGACCATGTGTTACCCATGCAGCATGACCCCTCTCTCGGCCTGACTAGTTTACTCCAGAGACCATGTGTTGCCCATGCAGCATGATCCCTCTCTCGGCCTGCTTAGTTTACTCCAGAGACCATGTGTTGCCCATGCAGCATGATCCCTCTCTCGGCCTGCTTAGTTTACTCCAGAGACCATGTGTTGCCCATGCAGCATGATCCCTCTCTCGGCCTGCTTAGTTTACTCCAGAGACCATGTGTTGCCCATGCAGCATGACCCCTCTCTCGGCCTGCTTAGTTTACTCCAGAGACCATGTGTTGCCCATGCAGCATGACCCCTCTCTCGGCCTGCCTAGTTTACTCCAGAGACCATGTGTTGCCCATGCAGCATGATCCCTCTCTCGGCCTGCTTAGTTTACTCCAGAGACCATGTGTTGCCTATGCCGCATGACCCCTCTCTCGGCCTGCTTAGTTTACTCCAGAGACCATGTGTTGCCCATGCAGCATGATCCCTCTCTCGGCCTGCCTAGTTTACTCCAGAGACCATGTGTTGCCCATGCAGCATGATCCCTCTCTCGGCCTGCTTAGTTTACTCCAGAGACCATGTGTTGCCCATGCAGCATGATCCCTCTCTAGGCCTGCCTAGTTTACTCCAGAGACCATGTGTTACCCATGCAGCATGACCCCTCTCTCGGCCTGCCTAGTTTACTCTAGAAGAAAGGTAACACTAATACGTCTGGAACAAGACAAGCTGCAGAAGCTGCAGACGCTGCTGGATCAGCAAAGCAATGCTCTAACTGTCAGCTTCTTCCAGCTTTTATCCTGGACCAGGTACTTAGGGTTTGGTTTGCCGTGAGATGACATTTAGTCTCTAGATTGTATTTCATCGCACCAGGATAAGGATAAGGTTTGTACCCTCCAAATCGCTCTCCTCCACAGGAAGCCGGGTTTGTTGAGCGCCGCCCAACACTAGGCGCTAACAGAAAGCAGGATTTGCCGTCTACTGTCATATTGTGGCACAGTTATATTTGACAAAGACCTGACTGACTAGGTGCATATATATATACAATATATAAGTATCACAGATTACACAAAACAACTATAAAACTAATAAAAATGAAAACAAAACAACCAACCAGGAACTTAAATGTCTCTAATCCATCATATCCCAAATTTTAAAATATTTTTGTTGAAGTTTGGAAACATAATTTCTTGTAAACAATTTGTTTGCCTTGTTTATGTTCTGAGTGATCACGGAAATAATCATTATATTTAATTAAATATGTGTTGACTGTAAACACGAGAGTTTAAGCTCATAAATCAAAATAATCACAAATAAACAAGAAATGCCAGTGGTTAATCACGTTATTCAACATACTTTACGTTTTCAACTTTAGAAATGTCAGTTTTATGACGAGAACAAACTGTGACGGGTTAATTCACGAGAGTTCTACTTCTAACCTATTCTTAGCGTTAACTGGTTTATTGTAGGTCTCTATACATTTTTTGTTGGCAGATCCTATTTACACTCCCCCGATGGTGTTTCCACCTTGTGGTGGTGGGGGAGCTTGAGTTTCTCAATGACCCTGAGAGCTAGCCGGCGGTAGCGTAGCTACCAGCAGGGCCTCCCAAGCCGGACAGGTCAAAGGGTAGAGAACAGACAAAGAGAAACACCCTGGTCCCTGGTCCTCCAGGTTGGGGGTTGAAGCGTGGGGTTAACATCCCCACCTTTGTAAAAACCTTTCTTTGTTACGAAACAAATACATGAGCCTCGATATCGGACTGACTTATCTGGACAACGACCTTGGAACGTTAAAGGACTTTTGAGATTGGAACATGGAATGTACGGACACTATATCGAGCTGGAGCGGCCGAAGAACTAACCCGGGAGCTGGGTGAATATCAAATGGATATAACAGCAATTCAAGAAATAAGGTGGCCAGGAGAGGGTACTTTAGAGCAAAATGGAATGATTATAATATATGGAGGAAACACCCAAAATAAACATGAATTAGGAACAGGATTTGTCATCAAAAAAGAGTTATGGGGGAACGCTTTAAACTTTAAAGCTTTTAATGACAGGATTAGTAAATTACGAATAAAAGGTAAATGGAAAAATATAACGATGATTAATGTACATGCACCTACTGAAGAGAAAGAAGATGATATTAAAGAAGACTTTTATAATGATCTGGAAGATGTCATAGAAGAAACCCCCAAACAGGACATCCTGATTGTGCTGGGAGACTTCAATGCAAAAATAGGTAGAGAGCAAACTAATAAAAAAAGTGGCCGGTATGGAAAGCCTACATACAACTTCAAATGATAATGGATGGAGAGTCATCAACCTGGCAGAAGCCAAAGGACTGCAGATTAGCAGTATCAGACTACAAAGAAAGGATATACACAAACAAACTTGAAAATCATGTGACAAGAGAACCTATAATCAAATAGATCACATTTTAATTAACAACAGAAATGCATCAAACATACAGCAAGTCAGAAGTTATAGAGGAGCTGAGTGCCACAGTGACCACTTCCTCGTTGGAGCAAAATTTAAAATAAAACTTAAGAGAGCTTTCTATACTAAATTACAAAGATTACACCCAACATATAACAGAGAAAAACTGCAAGACATTACAGTCAAAGAGAAATTTACAGATGAAATAAAATGTAAACTTGAAACTCTGCAAAACCCTTTGGAGGAAAGCGTTGACCAAACTTGGTTGAACATCAAGAATACAATTCAGTCTACCGCAGAAGAATGTCTCGGTGTGTTAACCACGCATAGAAAGAACAGATGGTTCAATCAAAAATGTGAAGAAGCAGTCATTAGGAAGAAGAATGCCAGACATGTATGGTTAAATGACATCAATAACATCCAAAAGGAAGAGCATTATAGAAATGAATGTAAAGAGGCTACAAAAATAGTCAGACAGCAGAAGCGAGAATATATGAGTAATATAATCAAAGATATGGAAACTAATCACCAGAAAAATGAATCCAGAAAATTTTTTAAAGAACTGAAGTCAATGAAACGAGGGCACCAACAAAACACATATGGTTTAAAAGACAAAAATGGGAATATGATAAATAATGAGGAAATGTGCAACACATGGAAAGAATATTTTATTGAATTACTAAATTGTGAAGCTCCAAGTCACATTTTCCCACAGGAAGAGGTTCTAACATGCGAACCACAAATTGAAGAACCTACATTTGAAGAAATCCTATATGTAATCACACGACTTAAAAACAATAAGGCAACTGGGACTGATGGAATTGCTGCTGAATTTATAAAGGCAGGTGGCCATGCATTACATCTAAAGCTATACGAACTAATAATAAAAATCTGGAGGACAGAAGAATTACCCCATGACTGGAAAGAGTCATTATTGATACCTATCTTTAAGAAAGGAGACAAGTTCCAATGTGGAAATTATAGAGGAATATCACTACTGTCCACAAGCTATAAGATACTATCCGCAGTATTACTAAATAGACTAAAACCATATTCAGAAGACATATTAGGTGACTACCAGGCGGGTTTTAGACAAAACAGATCAACAATAGATCAGATATTTATCTTACGACAAATAGCCGAGAAACATTGGGAATATAAAAGAGATCTCCATAACATTTTTGTGGATTTTAAAAAGGCTTATGATAGTGTCCATAGGAATAGTCTATGGAATGCTATGCAGGAATTTGGAATACCAAGGAAGTTAATCAACATGACCAGACTATGCATGGAAGATACTTATAATATAGTAACATATAAAGGCAGGAAATCAGACCCCTTCCAAATAACATCTGGCTTGAAACAGGGTGATGCACTATCGCCGCTACTCTTCAATCTGGCTCTAGAGAAAGTTGTAAGGAAGGTAAAGGAGGAATGTGATATTGTAGGAACATCCAAGCTGCTTGGTTATGCAGATGATATAGATATTATAGGCCAAAGTGAACAAAAGACATTGGAAATGTTGACTCACTTAAAGGGAAAAGCCCAACAGATGGGGCTGGTTATCAACCAAGATAAGACAGAATATATGGTAATTTCAAGAGACGGAATGGCTAGAAACTCTGGCCACATACAAATAGATAATATGACCATTAAAAGAACGGAAACATACAAATACCTGGGTACAATCTTCAACTGCTCCAACATCATAAGGGAAGAAATACAAACTAGAATCAACTCTGGAAATAAGATATACTATGCACTACAACATCTACTAAAATCAAAGGCGCTATCTCGTAACACCAAAATCACAATATACAAAACACTGATCAGACCAGTTGTGCTGTATGGCTCTGAAACCTGGAGTACAACGAAAGGAGACGAAGCCTTGTTACAAACCTTTGAGAACAAAATTTTAAGACGCATCTTTGGACCCATTAGGGATACACAAAGTGGAGAGTGGAAAAGAAGAAGTAACAAAGACATGTATGATCTGTTTAAGTCCCCGCTAATCACTGGTATCATGAAGGCTAATAGACTACAATGGCTGGGGCATATAGAAAGAATGGAAGATAATAGGGAAACAAAACTCGCTTACACTCAGGAAATAAATGACCGTAGACCCCGAGGTAGACCAAGAAGGCGGTGGAGAGATAATACATGTACAGACCTACAAGCACTTGGAATCAACGACTGGCAAGAGAAGGTCCACCAGAGAGACGAATGGAGACGGATTGTATTTGCAGCAAAGAACCTCAATGGCTCGGAACGCTGAAGAAGAAGAAGAAGAAGATCCTATTTACAGGACATTGCAGTGAACACATGCAATTTTCAGCTGCTGTTGATGTCTTGGCAAGTTTTACGTTCAGAAGTTTGCCAAGGCTTTCTGAACGACCGGCTCACATACCTTTCTGTAAGAAACAAACGCGAATCTCGCGCAGCTGTGTTTCATATGTGGGTAAACGGGATTACGAACAGCGTCCTTAACACCTTCGCTAGAAAGACCGCCCTCTATACATTACCTTCTTTTAATATTATTATTGTTATTATTATTAATATAATTATTGCTATTATCTTTTAGGTAAGCTAAAAAAAAACAAACAAACAGACAAACAAACAAACAAACAAATAAACAAACAAACAAACAAACAAATGAGATCCTGATGCTGTGAGTATGTGAAATATCTTATATTAAGACCTTAACATGTTTAGGCCTGCGTGCATGGATGGATACATGGTCTGTCTTTTCCTCTTGTTGCTATCTGTCATCTAACCTTCGTCCGACCGCTTTCAAACAATTGTCAGCGTATCGCCCTAACCTCCACACCAACTCGGCCGCTGCCCATACACACGCAGACTTCCTTATCGGATGTATCGAGCTGCGCATGTCTCTATTCTTCATATTATTGTATTACTGGGACATTATCTGGCTGTTTAATGACAGAATCATTTGTGATAATTTGGCTATATTAGTAGCCTAGACAAAGAAATACATTTACTCTGTCAATACATTTTGCTGTGAAGTGGCGTGCATTGTTAACCGTATAAAGACTTCTTTTTGGAGAAAATGTTATTTATTTATACCATTGGGATGTATTTGGGTGTTTCCTTGAACAGGAAAACAAGTTTTAATTGTTTGTTTTCTTATTTAACTCTTTCTGTTCCAAAAGGACACTAAAGGAGAGGAAAAAACATTCTTCAAAGACAATAATACCAAAGTTAAAAAGCACTGGGAGGAAGAAGTGAATCACAGATGAAATTCTACAAGTGAAAGACATTAGAAGAACAAGTAAAAAATGTCAAGATAAAGATACAAGAATACATAAAGAAATAGTACAGAAATGTAAGGCAGTGAATGTTACATGTGGGTGAACAATATCAAGAGAAGGACAAGGTAAACGTTGTAAAAATGTCACACAAAGACACAGAAGAGATATATGCCGGAGACTCATGGCAAGCAAACTTACATCGCGGAGATGACACATGTCGAAGAAAAAGTGACCTTCCCTCTATCACGGTTTCTACGCGCATACAACAAGAATAAAAATACATTATACCTAGTTATATTTTAATTTGTTATCCATCGGGGACATAAAGAAAAATGATACACCTGTCACATCAAATTGACATCCGAGAAACAATTATCCATATCAAATAATATTCAGACCTGTCCAGTACACGACATCTACGCAAATTATGAAGCGTCTGAGAAGGACGACTGATGATGAATCTTGACAGAAAAATGCACATTATGTAATTGTGACCGTTGTTTTAAATGCTTGTTGGAGCATGCATAGCATAGACATGTTAAGATCTTATAATGCAAAGCGCTCTTTAAGCGTTTGTTAAAAGTTTGTTAGCATATTTGATCAATGTATGACAGTTTCGTAGTTCCAGCGCCGAGAGATGAAGGAGGTAAACACGTGATTATTATACCTACATTGTAAAGTAACGGTAAACTCTGTCCCATGACAAAGACTACTCTTGGGATGTGAAGTATTAGGCTTCACATATTTTAGGTCATGGTATAATGAAGTGGAGTGGACAGTTCACTTCATTGCCTCCTTTCCTTCGCAGACAATCCCAGAAAAAATTCTTAAAATTAGTTGGCACCCCTGTCATCAGGCTGAAAAGACTCACCAGTCGTACCGGCAGGAACTATAATTCTCTCACTGTTGGGGATTGAACTTGCACGTCTGTTTTGGCAAGCATTATGCCACCACGTCTAATATTGTCTATTGAAGATTACAGATGTACTCGTACCTTCTCTATTCCCTTCCTAGCAGGTATTTGGTGTACAAATATAACTTCTATATTCTTTTCCTACCAGGTCTTTGGTGTACAGATGTACCTTCTCTTTTCTCTCCCTAACAGGTCTTTGGTGTACAGATGTACCTTCTCTTTTCTCTCCCTAGCAGGTCTTTGGTGTACATATATATCTTCTCCATTCTCTCCCTAGCAGGTCTTTGGTGTACATATATATCTTCTCCATTCTCTTCCTACCAGGTCTTTGGTGAACAGATGTATCTTCTCCATTCTCTTCCTACCAGGTCTTTGGTGAACAGATGTATCTTCTCCATTCTCTCCCTAGCAGGTCTTTGGTGAACAGATGTATCTTCTCCATTCTCTTCCTACCAGGTCTTTGGTGAACAGATGTATCTTCTCCATTCTCTTCCTACCAAGTCTTTGGTGAACAGATGTATCTTCTCCATTTTCTCCCTACCAGGTCTTTGCTCTAAAGTTCAATCAATCAATCAATCAATCAATCAATCAATCAATCAATCAATCCATCCATCCATCCATCCATCCATCAATCAATCAATCAATCAATCTTGCCAGCAGGTCTTTGGTGAACAGATGTAACTTCTCCACTCTCTTCCAGTGCAGGTCTTTGGTGCACCATTCCCGCAATTAGGTTATTGTGTAATGAGACATTTGAAACTTTCACAGAGTCTTTAAGTCTCCGGACACAGGAATCCACAAAGGACACTCCTGTACAAGGGCTGTTCTGTACCAATTATCTCGTAGGTAGATTTTCTAATTTTGAAATCTTTTTCGGAAAGCTCATAAGGCGCCACGTTATTTAAAACTTTCAAATGTTGAGATAGATTTTAAACGTGCCGAGCTTGCTCGTGTGACTGTTGATTATTTCGTCTCTATAGTTATATTCCAGCCACTCAACTCCTTGCTCACAGATCAGACAACGAAAATTACTTTGTCAGATTCCTGTGTAAGAAAATTGGCTAAACTCCATTCGAACAAATCAAGTTAGAAACATCGCTTCTTCTGACTTAACGCTAACAGATACTTTGTCAAAGAAAAAGTAGATTTGAACCTAAAAAAAATGGATGGAGGAAAATAGGAAGTAGGAGGTATGCCACAGTCATGACATAAAAGTTAATATGGTAGAAGACATGTATAATACATCAAATTAAACGTGGTTGCATTGGGAAAACTATTGCAGGTAAGCCATAGGCAGACACGGAAAGTCGCTTAAGACGATTAATCATCCCAAGGACTAAGGACTTAATCAGTTAACTGTTCAAAATGTGAACGCTTGATCCTCTCAGTAATTGATTATGGATTAGGTCTGCTCACTGTCTCAGAGAGTCAGCTGGTGAAGTTAGAGCGCATACAGAACGAAGCTATGCGGGTCATTCTGGGATGCACTAGAGACACCCCAGTAGTGTGTATGCGTTACATCCTTGGTCTGCCGAGTGTTGCTGGTAGGCTCAAGGTGATGCAGGCGAAGGCATACCTCAGAGTAGCTGCAGACACAGACCACCCACTGCATGAGGTACTGGACGCAGTTAAGGGTCAGCGACTGATAAGAGGGAAATCATGGATGGCTCAGGCAGAGGATACGATCAGACAGTTGTGCCCCTTGGAGAACATTAGGCGTGGAGAGGAGTGGGTCAGAGTGCCAGCGGAGCAGTCAGAATTGTGCAGTTATAATCACATTAAGCCGGGAGTGCAGGGAGTGGCCAGCAGGGGCCACGGAAGTGGAAATCCAGCACTAATTCAGGAGAATGCTCACTCGGGTGATGTGCTTATCTACACAGATGGTTCGGTTTCAAGAGGTGAGAAAAGTGGCTGGGGATTCATAGCCAAAGCCAATGGTCGACGTTTGGGGCAGGAGAGCCTGGCATATGATACCACAACATCCAGCTTAAGAATGGAGGTGGAGGCGGTCACTGCGGCTCTTCGCTGGATGGAGAATACGACACACACACAAACATCGTGATTGTAACTGACTCAGAAAGCATGCTGACGAGGGTGAGGACAGGCAGGCTTCGTGCGGAGTGGCTTGCTTCGCTTCGGAGGTCACGGGTGACAAGCATTGCCTGGATCTTTTCTCCGGGGCATGAAGGTGTGCTAGGAAATGAACAGGCGGACAGATTGGCTGGCTCTGCAGAACTTGGTGGAGTATTGATACATGACAAGGCAGATGTGGTTGCGGCCTTGTGTGAGCACGTGCACACCTCGGAGGAGCAAATGGATTACCATGGTCTGGCAAGAATGAGACAGCGTGGAGTGACTAGGGGATATGGCCCACGCTCAACGCTCAGAGGAAAGGCGAGACGGACATATAATCAGATTGCTACTGGTACTATTAGTGTTGGAACTCTTCGCTGGCTGCTGAGGATGGGGACGGAGCGCTTATGGGAATGCCCCGAATGCTGTGATGTCGATTCCTAAATCAATCAATCAATCAGTGTGAACGCTTTCGGCGGGTCGCCTTGCGGTAAAAGACCGAGCCATGTGAGAAAACCCGGGTCACTGAGGTCTTTCTGGTGACTACCGAGTCCATCGATGATGAACTGTTGTTTTCGTGGATGAATTTCGTGTTGGCATTCTGGCGGCGGCATTATGCACAGTGTATCTGTGCGGCATGTTGGATTGCCGAGACTCCTGTCTATTCCACTTTTCACATTGCACAGTGGGGAGCATTTTGTGTGATATTCACTGGCACAGGAATGGAGCATAATGGGGACGACCCGTTGCCGTAAAGTTGGAACCTCGACTAACCAACCAACCACCTACCCAACCAACCAACCAACCAACCAACCAACCAACCAACCAACCAACTAACTAACTAACTAACTAACTAACTAACTAACTAACTAACTAACTAACTAACTAACTAACTAACTAACTAACTAACTAACTATCTAACTAACTAACTAACTAACTAACTAACTAACTAACTAACTAACTAACTGTTCAAAGTGTGATATTAGTTTTAGTTTTTTCTTGAATAACACAAGTGTCCCAAAGTTATAAAACTGCGGGGTCCCTGTTACTGATAATTCAACACACTGCTACGCAGAAAATGAAAGCAGTTTGGTGAAGGAATGTCATGTGGAGTATTACATCACACTTTGTTTCGAACTTAGAATGTGGACAAAGCCGGTCTTGGTGGAGGTAGTTAAGTAAAATAAAGGTCCCTTTTACACCCATTAAGGCGCGCATCTGACACCCGGTGCTAGACACATAAATGTGTAGACCAACCGGCACTCGGTGATGACGTAGTTAGTATCGCACCGGTGCCTTTACTTCCCAAAAACATTCTTGGTACACATTTTAGGCTGGGTCGACCTGGGAACCTAAGTAATTTTGTTTTAAAATTCTAAAATTCACCCAGCTGCGGACAGAACCCATCAGCAGAGGGCCGGCAGGCGAGTGCCTGGCCACGACTAGCGAGGCTCTCCGAGTGTTGGTAATGGATAGGCCAAATGAGACGTGTCAGGGCCAGCTTATTGTTACTTATATCCCATCAAAAATTAATGGTTGTATTAAAACTTTCAACTTTCCCCCCATTGATTAACTCTGTTGAGGTGAAGAGAAACTGATTGTTTAATTCAGTATAAAATTCTCTTGTGTCAAGAATCTGCTGTGGATATGTGAAATATTAGAACCATAACCCTTTTTAGGCTTGAGTCCACAGAGAAATAGGTGGCCAGTCAATAGCGAACCGTCAATAACTGATATCAAACCCTCCTCCGATCGCACGCATGTCATTGTTCTAACCATTACACCAACGTGCCCGATAATCCCGTACCAGATGTCCATTAAACGCATTTTCCCACCACTTTGCTATTACTACTTTAACGCGCTGTGCAGAACGACACTCCGTCATGGCAACGACTTAATAAATGGGAATGATAACTTCTCCTATTTCTCAATTGTCCTGTGTTTAGAAGACCGACTCCACACAACAAACAGGGTACCCGAGTACAAGCACGTCAGCATTAACCTCACCAATGAAGCCATAAGATGCATTAATGCTCCAACCAATTATAAACTGTTACGGCAAATTTCCTTGCCCTCTTATTGAATTTAGAACTGTCCCCGGGGATGGCCCTGTGTGGGTAAACAAGATCTGCAATCAGTTCGTGTAAAAATGATAGGAATTGTGTAAATGCACTTACACCGTCGCGCTTGACAGTCAAGTCAAGGACCCTTTTATATGCGCTCTGACGTTTTCGGTAAATGATGCTGGTCCCGGGGTTTACAGGCCAATCGGAACTCGATGGGTGAGATGGACAATGTCACACAGACAGCCTTTACTTCCCATAACATTTTCTAGAACTTCGTCTAGGCTGGATCAACAGAGGTTCTTGTATATGAAGACAAAATGAGAAAGCTGGGGATTCGAACATATGACCACCAAACGGGTTGGCAAACAACCGTTCTAGCAGCTGTACTAGCGAGAATCATATTTCTCTTTACTTTATGCAGAAGTAATTCTTGACACTTTTCCAGTCATTGTCGTGAGAAATGTTTGTGACACTTCTCCATTAATTGTCATGAGAGATGTTTGTGACAATTTCCAGTCATTGTCATCAGAAATGTTTGTGACACTTTTCCAGTCATAGTCATGAGAAATTTTTGTGACACTTTTTCCAGTCATTGTCATGAGAAATGTTTGTGCCACGTTTCCATTCATTGTCGTGAGAAATGTTTATGACATTTTTCCAGTCATTGTCATGATAAATGTTTGTTACACTTTTCCATTCGTTGGAGTGAGAAATGTTTATGACACTTTTCCATTCATTGTCATGAGAAATGTTTATGACACTTTTCCATTCATTGGCATGAGAAATGTTTATGACACTTTTCCATTCATTGTCATGAGAAATGTTTATGCCACTTTTCCATTCATTATCATGAGAAATGTTTATGACACTTTTCCATTCATTATCATGAGCAATGTTTATGCCACTTTTCCATTCATTGTCATGAGCAATGTTTATGACACTTTTCCATTCATTGTCATGAGAAATGTTTATGACACTTTTCCATTCATTGTCATGAGAAATGTTTATGCCACTTTTCCATTCATTGTCATGAGAAATCTTTATGACACTTTTTCATTCATTATCATTAGCAATGTTTATGACACTTTTACATTCATTGTCATGAGAAATGTTTATGCCAATTTTCCATTCATTGTCATGAGAAATCTTTATGACACTTTTTCATTCATTATCATGAACAATGTTTATGATACTTTTTCATTCATTGTCATGAGCAATGTTTATGACACTTTTCCATTCATTGTCATGAGAAATGTTTATGACACTTTTCCATTCATTGTCATGAGCAATGTTTATGACACTTTTCCATTCATTGTCATGAGAAATGTTTATGCCACTTTTCCATTCATTGTCATGAGAAATGTTTATGACACTTTTCCATTCATTGTCATGAGAAATGTTTATGACACTTTTCCATTCATTGTCATGAGAAATGTTTATGACACTTTTCCATTCATTGTCATGAGAAATGTTTATGACACTTTTCCATTCATTGTCATGAGAAATGTTTATGACACTTTTCCATTCATTGTCATGAGAAATGTTTATGACACTTTTCCATTCATTGTCATGAGAAATGTTTATGACACTTTTCCATTCATTGTCATGAGAAATGTTTATGACACTTTTCCATTCATTGTCATGAGAAATGTTTATGACACTTTTCCATTCATTGTCATGAGAAATGTTTATGACACTTTTCCATTCATTGTCATGAGAAATGTTTATGACACTTTTCCATTCATTGTCATGAGAAATGTTTATGACACTTTTCCAGCTTTTATAGTACCGTTGTTTGTTGTTGCGTACGCTGGCTTTGAACCCAAGCGTGGTCCGTACAGGTGCTACTACTTCTAGTTCTGTGGACTGATGTTTTCGTGTGGGCTAGCTTTCCCTATTACCAGTGTCCCTCACCACCGGGCGAACCCACCCCGACTTCTGAGGCACTTATAATTTACGTCCCCAATTCAACTGACGAGAAGTCATTACTTTAGTGCAACTGACCAGTGTGATGGTTGAACGTCGTCATCAGCGCATGAGAATTTTATGAGCGAACCCCCTTGTCCATTCGACCAAACTGACTTCCGTATGGTTTTGTTTCATGAAGCAACACCAGCTTGACTATTGGGTCTCTGGAGACGCCAGTTTATTTATTCTCACCAGAAGAAGCATTAGTCGCACATTTATTAATGTTTGGTTAGTAATAAAGAAGTCCCGTAGCGGAATATACTGTAGATATGTGAAGTGTTAGGACCACCACACTTATTTAGACTAGAGTAGTTGGAGGTATAGGCGACCGGTCTTTTCCTCTCGTAGCGAATGACGAAAGTTGACTCTAGAACGATCGCACTCATGCCTTTGTCAGCACAACATCCTAACCATTACTCAAATATACTCGCTTATGCTGGGAATCAAACCCGCATCTACCTCCGAACGCCAAAGTTATAAACAAGACGCAGCAAACAAGCAGTCTCTTAGTCTATTAGTCTTGTGGGAGACAGAACTTTGCCACTGGTTCGCTTCTGTAGAGTTCTTAAGTTAATTGCATATCCTTTCCAGGACGTAGCAGTCAACAATAACATTATTTGGCTGTTCCTGATTCTTTGGCAAGTTTATGTTCAGTAGTTTGCCATTGCTTTCTGAACAACCGGCACCCATTCCATTTCATAAGAAACCAACGTAAGGCGGTCTGCTGTTTGTAAGACGCATAATTTTTCTGGTGGCCTGGATGCTTCTATTCCCACGCGAGTCTACAGCTGCATTATCTACATCTCTTGGACTGACCATAAGCCTGTGCCTGTATCATACTGAGGCAGTCTCCCGCTTCTTTTTGTCAGTTTGCCAGCCAATACATTACTGTGTATGTTGCAACATAATGAAATCTACTGTATTACAAAGTATAATGAGTTCACAATATTCTCTTGGTCTGTTTTCCTGAATTTGTTAAATGTATATTATGTGGTATTTCTAGTCTGACTGTTTACTTCGATGTGTCCCTGCTTTCTTGTCCCACGGAGGCTGACGTCACGACTAATCTGTGTTTTTTCTAAGGTAAGGGTAAGACCAAAGCAGATACTACCGTATGGTTCTAAGGTCTTTAGGTTGCCACACTTACTAGATCATAACATAATGAGATGTAACCTGTTGCCTGACTCGCCAAGTCTCCCTCCCAATTTCAGGAAATTGTGAACATCAGTCCTCACCCATGTTAGGGGCTTTGATAGACCCCTGAAGGCGAACTAGCAGGAGAAATACTGCTGCAACCGAAGATTGCGCCAGGACTCATGAATTTGTAAGTTAGCTCACTAGCCATTGTGCCATCATGCCAAAGCGGCAATGTAAGTGTGTACAACACTAGTCATTGTGGGAATTTATTGATCAAAGAAATGATCTGAAATTAAAGTATTGATCAAAGAAATTATTTGTAATGTTAATAGTGATTACAGAAAAAAGTCGCTTAAAAGTCGACAGGGTCGACTTCATTGCACCGGGTTTTATCCCAAATGGCTCGGTTTCTTTCCGCAGCGCAGAAAGCGTCGCACAAAGCATGACCTCCGTAGCTTTTAGCGACGGCCCACAGGAGTCTCGGAAACATTTAACTCGTAAACCGAAGGGCGCGGCCCGGAATCGAACCCACAACCTTCGGAGCAAGAGTCAAACGGCTTGACCACTTCGCCACAGAGACTCCCATAGTGATTACAGAAATAATCTATAATGGACGTTGTCACTGCAGAAATGATCTAGAATGAAAGCACTGATAAATGAAATGAACTACAATGAAAATATTGCTTAAAGAAATTATCTGTAATGAAATCATGGGTTAAAGAAATGATTTATAATTAAAGCATTGTTTAACAATGATTTAATATACAAGTATTGATTAAAGAAATGACCTGTAATGAAAGTTTTGATTAAAGAAATGATCATAATGAAAGTATTGATTAAAGAAATGACCTACGATGAAAGTATTGAGTCTAGAAATTGTCTATACTTAATGACCTATAATTAAAGTATTGTTTAAAGAAATGGCCTATAATTGAAGTATTGGTTAAAGAAATGACCTATAATTAAAGTACTTGTTAAAGCAGTGATCCATAATGAAAGTATTGATAGGTTGTTTTGATTTGATGGGCAAAACTAACATTGGGTATTTCTACACAGAGATAGCTATGTTGATTAGAAGGACTTTGCCAGTAGCGAAAGTTCTACCGTTCTGATATGCCAACCACTGATCCAGAAATAAGAGACTATCAAGTGTAATGCTATTCCCATTAATCTCCAGGTCCTAATGCTTAATGGAGGCGGATCGAAAACAGGACAAGACAAACCCCATTTGAAAATATCGTGTCCACATTGAAATTCTGTGCACGAACCCAATTGTAAGTTAAGGACATCACCACTGACACTGTTCTTAATGATGGCCACTGGTTTTTAGTGGTTGGGACACCGCGGTATTTTACCCCTCTGTGTTTATAGCTTTGATGGTGTGTCTGTCTGTCTGTTTGTTTATCTGTCTGTCTGGCTGTATGCCTCTCTCATGTTCTTCCCCCCCCTCTCTCTTCTCTCTCTCTCTCTCTCTCTCTCTCTCTCTCTCTCTCTCTCTCTCTCTCTCTCTCATCTCTGTCTTCGTCTCTATCTCATTTCCCACTTCCCACATAACAGATCTCTTTCTCATTTGATAATTTAATATCGTCTCTCTTTCGGTGAACTTTTATTGATCCACTACTTCTTTCTCGTTATCTTGTGTCTAACCAGATGATGAAAAGCATGGTCTGCAATTATTATGTATATCTACTTCTTGTAGAATTGTAGCATTATCAAGTTGTTTCTTGCTTGTGAGAGTATATCACTGGTTCTCAAACTATTTCGGGCTGTTGTCACGTGTTCCAAGAACCAAATCTGTTCTTCCATAATCCTCATGATGGACATCATCATCGAGTGCCCTTGCCCTGCTAAACCGTGATGGCGTCCACGTATTTTCACACCTCTTGGTTCCTGGAGTTCTGGTTCAGTTCTATTGATAATAATCTTCCACGTATATATCTTAGACTATCATTTCACGCTGTTTGACTTTGTTGGTGTTCTGGTTCTATTCTATTGATAATACTCTTTTATGTATATTTCTGAGACTATCATGTTTCACTGTTTGATTTTCTTGTGTTCTGGTTCTATTCTATTGATAATACTCTTTTATGTATATTTCTGAGACTATCATGTTTCTCTGTTTGACTTTCTTGTGTTCTGGTTCTATTCTATTGATAATACTCGTTTATGTATATTTCTGAGACTATCATGTTTCTCTGTTTGATTTTCTTGTGTTCTGGTTCTATTCTATTGATAATACTCTTGTATGTATATTTCTGAGACTATCATGTTTCTCTGTTTGACTTTCTTGAGTTCTGGTTCAGTTCTATTGACAATACTCTTCCATGCATATTTCTGAGACTATCATTTCTCTCTGTTTGCCTCGGCATCTTCTATCGCTGATATTTCCGGTTGGCAAGATATTTGCCTGTGCCTTTTATCTCATTGTATGACCACAGAGCAATGTCTTTTTCTTAAAGTTGTAAATAATGCTCTAATTTCATTAGCACGTTCCATGCAATGATTGTTAGTATTGCAGTCTAGGGTATTCGCAACATTTATCTCCGAAACCACATCTTCATTACCTTCAATCTCTTCCTAAGTTGTTCCTTCACGTTCCAAGATTCACCGCTATACAGCTATACAGCAGAGCAGGTTCTGCATGCCATTTCAGTAGTCTCATCTTGACATGTATTGAGAATGACACATTGACGTAAGAGTTAAATGCTTATCCTTTTACAGGACGTAGCAATCACCCACAACATTTTGGCTATTTGTGTTTTTACAGTCAATGTTACGTTAAGTATTTGATATCAGGACGTTTTAAGGGAAGCTGAGTCGCAAAGACAACTTATCACAAACATCTGAAAGAGGCAGTTATAGTTTTTTGGCTACGTTATGAAAAGACAACAACTGTAAGATATTGTGACAACCGGGAAGACTTGCGATTAAAGAAAGATAGAGGAAGACAGCGTGAGAAGATTCTTGGCAGTCTTGTGTCATGGTACGGACGGGAGTCAACACACGAATTGATCCATGACGTCGGGGATCGTAATTTGTGGAGAGGCATGATCGCCAACGCCAGCCAGCAAGGCACTGGATGATGATGATTTGCCATTGCTTTCTGCACGGGCGACTGCCATACCTTTGTGAAAATCAACGCAACGCTGTTTGCTTCAAAATCGCTTACTGTCTCGAATCATATATGTGGGAATTGTGAAATTGCGTTCTCTACCCCTTGGCCACAGATATTTTAAATCTTAATTTGCTCTTAAACTCTTCCCCATGTTATCCGTTTTCTTATTATGTTTTCTTTCATGGTTATTAAGTTTAAGAAATGTCAGAGATGATATAACCTAAATATGATGATGCTCTAATTATTTGTGGTCACGAAATACCAACAATTCGATATGCTGATGATACAGTATTGCTATCCACATCACGGAATGGTATAAAAATACTAATAACCCCAACCCAAAGAAATAGTGAAAATCACAACTTATAACTTAACATAGCAAACACAATGATAATGCCTACAGATAAAACTACTATGGAGAAAGAAATATATGTTAATGAAGAAATATTGAAGGTGGTGAAAAATTTCGAATATCTTGGGTCATTGATTACCAACAATGGTGACACAAGGAAGAAAATTAAAAGATGAATATCTACTGCTCTTCAAAGGCTAAAACAACTGAATAAATTATGGAGAGGGATAGATAGAACTACAAAAATTAGATTTTTAAGAGCATGCATCTTTCCCGTTGCAACATACGCCTGTGAGACCAAGACACTTACTAAACAAGCTGAACAACGCATAAATACCTTTGAATATAAATGCTATAGATGGGTTCTACGAATATATTGAATACAGAAAAGAACACATGCACCCATACGACAAGAGTTGAATATTGAAGCAGGATGGCTATTAAAGGCGATAAAACAAAGAAGATTACAATATTTTGGTCACTTGAAACGTCATGAAAGTTTAGAGAGAGCAATCGTGGAAGGGTATATGCCCGGGAAGAGAAGTAGAGGAATTACAAGGAGAAGATGGTTGCAGCCTGTGGCAGATGATCTCCAAATGGGTGTATTAGACGCTGGACATCTTGCTTATGATCGAGAGGTTTTCCGGAAGGTTGTTATGGGAGCAAAGTTCTGCAAAGGACATGCTACTAAATGAATTAATGTTGCTCTTATTCTCTTTTACGCATGTTTCACGCACTTTGAATTTATTGACTTGCTTAAGAATTTTCTCTTCTATTGTAATATCATATTTTGGTGTTATCTTTTTCTGTGACATAACCATTGTTTCTGTTCTTCAGATATTCAAGCAGCCATTTCTTTTTACACTCTCTATTATTTAAATGCCAAACCTGGATAATGACAGAACAAGAGAAAAGAAAAATTACAACAGCTGAAATAAGATTCATGAGAAGAATACTCAATATATCAAGATGAGAAATAATCAGAAATGAATAAATCAGGGCTTAAGTGGGGATGATTATAGCAGTGCTAGATTTCATCAGAAAACAGCAAATTAAATGGTTTGGCCATATGACAAGGCTACCAACTAACAGTATACCACAAAAAGCAATGATGTACAGACCAACGGAACCAGAAGAAAATGCCGGCCTCGTAAACGATGGACAAAGGGAATAACAGAATCCAAAGGAATCACGATATATGAAACCCTTTAAGGGCACTCTCCCGCTGCTTATGCTTCACATCGACACCGCAAGGTATAAGAGGAACAAGATGAGAAGAGATGAGACTACTACAATGTCCACTAGTTGTTTAATTATCAATACAATGTCATCTACATAGCTTAGATTGTTTATACTTTAATACACATCTCGTATTCCTGTTCTGTCTATAATCTCACTCATATTCTTTTCGCACGCGCGGAGGAGGGAGAGAGAGAGAGAGAGAGAGAGAGAGAGAGAGAGAGATAGAGAGAGAGAGAGATGGGGAGAGAGAGAGAGATGGAGAGAGAGAGAAAGAGAGCGAGAGAGAGACAGAGCGAGCGAGAGACAAAAGCCAGAGACGGGGGGAGAGAGAGGGAGAGAGAGGGAGAGAGAGCGAGGGAGAGGGGGAGAGAGCGAGGGAGAGAGCTAGGGACTTAGAGCGAGAGAGCGAGAAACAGGGAGAGGTAGAGGGACAGAGATGGAGATAGAGTGATAGCGAGAGAGGGAGAGGGAGAGAGAGAGCGAGAAAGAGAGCGAGAGCGAGAGAGAGGGAGAACGAAAGAGAGCGAGAGCGAGAATAAGAGAGAGTGAGAGAGTGAGAAGGATCCTTTGGCAAAACAATCCCTCGTCTATTACTCATGTGCAAAAGAAGTTACAAACTGCAGGTTGCACGATTTATTGCCAGTGATATTTCGTTGCCCTGTGTTTACTTTAGAAATCACTGAACATAAAACAAAGGCAAAATGTGAAACCTTAAGAAAGCTTAAGCATACAATACATTATTATTCATTGCTTTATCTGCTCATAATTGCTGACTATAATTTCTATTGTAATTGCTGATACTTGTGTCCAGTGGATAATTTTTTATTTATTATCCTAAGAACTTCCCATCAAATGTAGCATTCACCAACATTGTTATCATGTGATCGTATTTCACTGCATCAAAAGCTTTGGTGTAATCTATGCAGCGCGTCTATTGGTTTTTCAGTCTCTACCAATCTCCCGATTCGTGTTCGTAATGTGTGTGTTGCATTATTTGCTACTTTCACTTCCACAAATCCACACTGTTGCTTGCTTGCTTGTGTTCGTTGGCTTGAGCTCCAACGCGAAGTCCTGTATGTCGAATGAAAGCATCCTGTTGTCCAACATTTGTGTGATGTCATACAGGACCTGAGGTTTGCGTGAGTAACCGTTGTCCCATGTCTGGCTTATTGGTGTACAGACTGGTGGTTCCTCGCCGTACAGGCAGACACTCTCCGACTTCGGAGGAATCGGCGATCCTACTGACTTTAGCCAGGACCCCGAAGGGACCTGTTGCCCAGGACGCTCGACGAGGACGCATCAATAGGTCTTGGCCAGTATATAACCTGGCCCTGGTGCCTTGGAAACACCTCTGCGTCCCATGTCTTGGCCAGTATATAACCCGGCCCTGGTACCTCGGAAACACCTCTGCGTCCCATGTCTTGGCCAGTATATAACCCGGCCCTGGTACCTCGGAAACACTTCTGCGTCCCATGTCTTGGCCAGTATATAACCCGGCCCTGGTACCTCGGAAACACTTCTGCGTCCCATGTCTTGGCCAGTATATAACCCGGCCCTGGTACCTTGGAAACACTTCTGCGTCCCATGTCTTGGCCAGTATATAACCCGGCCCTGGTGCCTCGGAAACACTTCTGCGTCCCATCCACACTGTTCATCCTTAAATTCTAGGATTATTTTTATTCATGTTCTTCTGATTATAATTCTGAGTAGGCGTTTGGAGTTACGTGATTTATGACGTTAATTGTACGAAATTCTTCGCATTCAATGACTCTTGGTCTCTGGGGTGTAGTTTCTTCGCTACTGCCTGTTACTGCATATACTTGTATAACAGTTTCATATATTGGCTCGCCTTTAATTAACAGCATAATAAGCCAATCTGGAACACACTATTAACCATTAATTGATATAGCGGGCAGACAAATTGGCTTGGTCTGTACCCCTTGGTGGTGTATTAGCATGATAAGGCAGGTGTTTTCGGGGCCCGTTGGAATCGTGTGTATAGTGCAGCAGAACGAATAGATCATGACGGCAAGGAGAGAATGGTGTTGAATGGAGTGACCAGAGAATTTGGCCGATACTCAAAACTCCGAGGAAGAACTAGACGGACATGTAATAAGAATACTGCTGAACAGCTCAGCTTCCAGCTAGATGTGGCACTTTGGCTCAAATAAAGAAAGAGAACAAGGAAATAATCCAGCCATTCAAACCGAAAGAGGCAAGCGTAAGAAAGAGAGGGAGCTAACCAAAAAACAAGCCAGCAGAAACCACGCCAAAGACCACCGAGAAACCTCAAGCTGAAGCCAGCAACCTATTCCCCTTGACCATTCCATGATAAACAAGAGACAGTGGCGATAGCTCTTGACCTGGAGAATGCGAATAACAGGGTCAGGTTAAACGGTTGTTATATACACACTGTTGGACATGGAGGTCTGCCCTTGCCTTGTCAGATGGGTTGCGGCAGTCCTTTATGAACGTAATTTTGCACTGCGCATGGGTTCCTGGACTTCTGAACCCTGTACTATTACACCTGGGTTGCCACTGGGATCTGCCATGTCCCAAGTGCTCTTTAATGTCTAAACCAGCAAAGTCACAGCTAGTGAGACACCAGGTGTTGGTAGAATCTTGACATCTGCAGATGATGTGCTGGTGTACAGACAGGACATGGACATGGACGATTTGGCTGAAGACTTACAGATGGCAGTAAACAGGGTGGCGGAGTGGTGCAGGAACGCATGGGCTGTTATAAACCCAGCCAACGCATCGGTTGTGTGGTACTCCCTGGATAACCGAATTGTGAAGGCATATGTCCTATGTATTATATTGAATGGAAGTCCTCTTAGTAAAGAGAGTGCATTGAAGTACTTGGGTATCACCTTTGACAGGTGTAATGTCTTTTAAGGATTATGTAGAGGCTTTGGTGGTGAAGGCTGGCAGGAGACTTAAAGCATTGAGGGTGATGTCAGTAACCGGGTTAGAGCAGAGGATGCTTTACAGGCTCTTTCAGCAGTTAATAATTTCTGTCATTGAGTATGGTTTGGGGCTGCTGACTGTATCAAACAGCCAGCTTGAAAGGTTGGGGCACATACAGAATGCGGCCATGCAGGAGATCCTGGGGTGCATAAAGGAAACACCAATTATATGCATGAGGCATATCCTGGCGCTACCAACGATGGCGTATAGGCATAGGGTCCCTAAGGCCAAATGGTACCTGAGAGTTACTGCAGATAGGGATCACCCCCTGCTTGCAGCAATGGATATGGTCAAGGGTCATAGACTAAGACGAGGCAGGTCCCGGATAGCACAGGCAGAAATATCTATACGTCACGTGTTTGATCTGGAGACCATCACTCGTGAAAAAGAGTGGGTTGCGGTTCCGGAAGACATGACAGACTGGCACAATGTAATGGTAACACTGGGTCGTGAGTGCAGAGGATGAGCAGCGGGCCGCACTGATTTTGAAGTGCAACAACTGACCCAGAGTAACACACATCAAGGTGACATACTCATCTACACCGTTGGGTCAGTGGTGATAAACAGACGTAGTGGTTGGGATTTTATTGCAAAGGCTAGTGGAAGAGCCTTGAAAAAGGAGCAAAGGCTAATGGAAGAGCCTTGAATAAGGAGAGTCTGGCATATGAGACTTTCACCTCCAGCATGAGAATGGAGGCGGAAGCAGTAACATCGGCATTCCGATGGTTAGAGCAGACTACTGCAACACATATAGTATTCATTACGGATTCAAAGAGTATGCTTAGTAAGGTGGAGAAAGGAATGTTTCATGTGGAATGGCTCACCTCGCTTCAGAGGTGAGCCATTGAGAATTGTATGGATGCTTTGCTCTGTCATGGGGAGTGCGGGGGGAATGAACAGGCTGATAGGCTGGCAAGAAATGCACCTCTTGGTGGTAGTTTACATAAGGACAAAGGGGAGGTGACCGTACTCCCATGTGACCAGGTGGAAAAGGTGGCGGAACAGACTGAGAACCCGTATGTAGAAAGGATGAGATTGTGACGGATTGGCGTGGTTTCTGGTAAAATCTCAAAACTGAGAGGGAAGATCAGAAGAACTTTTAATCAGATAGCGGTGGGAAAGATTAGTAGTATGAATCTTTGCTGGTTGTTGAACGAGGGAACGGAGCGCGTATTGGAATGTCCTGAGTGCAGTTATGTCAGTTTTAGCTCAACTTAACTCAACTGACGACAAAATTCAATGGAAAACCAGTTTTCACCCAGAAAGAGAAACCTGACGAAAGTCTAGATCGACCCCCGATACATTTCTAGGAGATAAAGAGGTATTCTCATGGGCCAACAAGTTCAATAAACTCCCATAAAAAGATGACTGCGCTGCTTATTCATCAATAACAGAGAAAAGGCACAACAGGAAACAAAGCAACTAAACTAATAGATGTGTTCGTCTAATGACTACATTCACTCAAAAGGGACGAGCAAGGGGCCTTCATTGAAAAAGGAAAAGCAAGAAGAGTTAAACACGAAGTAAAACGCACAGGCCAAACCTCCAGCTGACGTCACAGACATTAAATCTGCTGCATCGATACGTCAAATAACTGACACAGAAGAAAACAGAAACTAAACCCGCTCTATGAACCACCACAATTACAACCAAGGCTGAAAAAGCCAGTTGAACGAGGTGGACACTTTCTTCTTTCTTTGATACATTTGGAATGTCCCGAGTGATGTGATGTCAGGTCTTGACCCAACTCATCTCTAGTATATCATTTCCTGATTATTTTGTGTCTTTGTCCGTTATCATTTTGCCAGGACCACAGCTCACTCGTTCGTACTAGAAATTTTCACCTTTTCATTTCTTCCACTATATTAGCTAGCTGTCCTATTTTCTGCTGCCCTGACATTTCACGTAATAATATTCTTATTGTGTGTGTGTGTGTGTGTGTGTGTGTGTGTGTGTGTGTGTGCGTATGTGTGTGTGGGCGCGAGCGCGCGCGCGTGCTGTTAGTAACTTGATAACATCATTGAAAGGGAAACCCTTTGGAAATTGCTTAAGCAGTATGGCATCCTATAAAAACACATTAACTTAAAAAAGGAAACATAATGATACTGAACGCAGAGTTCTTCTGTCTTATTCCTAGGAAATCAATGAAAGACAAAAGCAATTAAATCGATGTACCAAACTTCGAAAATTTAACTGTATTGTTGGATTAGAAACATAGAGAACGACTAACACAACGACTAATAAACTACAAAAGTACTTTACTGAATTCTTACGGCATGAGGTAATCAGTTTCTCGCCAACCTCCATTAGTCACTGCTACATGCACGGTCGGGTACAGGGTTACCCACCCTTGATTCCCCCAGCAGCGCTCGTGTCAGACATAGAGAGTTGTCCCATACAAACTGACTTCTGCGACACAAGTCCGGCATTTAGGAAGGATAGTTCCAAAATTAACCAAATGGCTAATTTTAAATACCTTGGGGCGTTTATAACATCAGATGGAAGATGCACAACACAGATTTAGAACAGAATAGGGTAAGCACAAGCTGCCTTTCAGCAAATGAGGAGTATCTTATGCAGTAAGTCACTTTAATTGAATGTAAGAAAGAGAGTGCTGAAATGCTACATAGAACCGATTTGCTGTATGGCAGTGAATCGTGAAATGAAAGAAAAAAATGAACAAATTAGGAAGAGCTTGGAAGCAACAGAGATGTGGTTCCTGAGACGAATGTTTCGAATTTCTTGGGCTGACAGAGTAACTAACAACGATTGCGTGAATGAGGCTAATGAACACTAGAATATTATATACAACAATAAGAAAGAGACAAATAGCTTTCTTTGGTCATATTATGAGAAGAGAGGCATTGGAGAACATCGTGACAACAAGAACGACCAAGTGGAAGAGAAGCAGAGGCAGACCAAGAGAAATGATGCCGGATGGATTGCGACGGTGGCATGGAGGAATATCATCAGCAGAATTGATCCAGAACTCCTAAGACCGAGATCTCTGGAGAGACATGAACGGCTATGCCAGCTGGCAGGGCACTTGACGATGAAATTTTCAAAGGTTCCCATCAGTTGGCCTGTACGTGTAATACGTGGGCCTGTGTTTGCTTTTCAAAACCAGTTCCATCTCTAGCAACGGTTGGATTCTCTTATCCCACCAGTACGGCTCTGGGAAACGGGGAGGTACCGCAGTGCCTAGCTTGCCTGTCCGCTCAGTGGTTATGTATTCAAATCCCCATCGAGCCTGATTTTGTTAATGAAGTTGGGTCCCCAGGTCGCTGAAGCCTAAAATGGATACCAGGTACTCTTCTGGGAATGAAAGGCGGCCAGCCTGATAATGTTGTTGATCCGTCGACTAAACTAAACTAAACTAAACATCACCCTAAGAAAGTCGATTGGTGCATACAGATGTGCGGCAAGCACCATAAACATAGGGAGCCGAAGAAGAGCCGTGACTTGCATGCTCGTCAGTCATACATGTTGCTATGTGATCGAATCATCATCTAGGCGTATTTGTGAAACCGATCTAGGCTCCCAGGTCGATCCAGCCTAGATAATACAATCAAAGGTCAGGGAAGTACAGGCGGTCGGTGTGAGACTGACCACATCACCCACTGGGTGTCGATTGTTCTATAAAATATGGGTTTAGCACCATGTACCCAGTGTTTTTAAGGTGTGTGAAATGGTCCTTTGTTTGTATGGGGATTCACATAATTAAATAAACTATACTCGATGAGCATTCATGCGTGGGAATGGAACTTTTACCTTTTGTTTTTACACTAGCAACAGTGGCAGTGTAGAGCAACAGGTACAGTGTATTCTTGTTGTTGTTCTTTTCCTTTTTATTCCCGTATATATTCTTGCTGTTCTTGCTTCATCGTCATCACAATAGTCATCATCATCATCATCATCATCACCATCATCATCATCATCATCATCATCATCATCATCATCATCATCATCATCATCATCATCATCAACATCATCATCATCGTAATCATCACCGTCATCATCATTTCCTTCTTCTTCTTCTTCTTCTTCTTCTTCTTCTTCCAGCTCTTCCTTCTCTTTCTTTCATTTGCTCTCTTTTTTTTTTTTTACTTTTGAGTTTGAATTGAAATATTAATTTGTTGTTTTCAGATCGCTGAGAGTTCCAAATATGTTTTCTCAAACTGATGATGCGGAAAGGTAGATAGTGAATGTATATATTACATTCCTGCCAAATAAATATACGTCACCTTTGAATAGGAGTAGTTTTAATTTTGGAAAGTTCAGTAGATATAGACTTCAAGTTTGCAATAACATTTTCATGGTGGTAGTATAGTAGTATTGTCAGCGTTGTTATGCGGATTTTCCTCCCAGTAATAGTTTAGAATTAATATACTGTGTTTTCCCATCTATCCGTCACATTTGACCAGTACTCAAGGTTTGCATCTCAACTCTGCAGTCCCTGTAGTACACATAACTTGTGGAATGTATTTTCAGCGTGGATGTGCGCCATATTTGAATTTATTACGTTTAAATTACGAATCAGTAGAGCTGAAGAAACCAGTGCCCTGTATCCACTTGACTATCAGTATATCCACTGATGTATGTACCTTTTTCTCGTCGCATTTCCTCTTTCCCACTTAAAGCACCAATTAATAATTTTTTGGGGCGTTCGTTCGCTTTGAACTCAAGCGTAGTCAATACACATGTTACTACTTTTTGTGCACTGGACTGATGCTTGAGTTTGGATTAGCTTTCCCTATTGCTAGTGTCCCTCGCCATCAGGCGAATCCACTCAGATTAATGTTTCTGATCACTGCATCTCTGAGATCACCCAGTATTATCAGCACGGGTCCCAGAAAAATGTCCAGAATTTTCTGAGAATTTAATGGCAAAGAGGGAACAAGGCTATAACACCCAGTATTGAGAGCTGGGGATTTAATCATACAACGGGACAAGAGGATCTCTCGTGTCTTGTTGGTTGCTTGGATGTGAATCCATTGGAGGATTGTGAGTTTTAACCCTTAACTGATTCAGTGCCAAACACAAAAGTGCGCTTGGACCAGGCATGGTACACAATTACAGTGACGATTATTATAATGTCAATGTCCGTTCACTGAGCATTGAAACTGGGGCAGATACTACGACACGACAAAAATAACACCATGACCCTAGTATGGCGATATATCGTTCTCGTATCCATATAGGGATAGCAGGGAATTGCAATTGCGGGGAAGATACTCGCCAGAATTCTTCTCAATCGCCTCACAGCCCATCTCGACCAAGGTCTTCTTCCTGAGAGTCAGAAAAGAACGAAGAAATGTTGACATGATTTTCGCTGCAAGGCAGCTGCAAGATAAATGGCAGGAACAGAACTCCAAACTGTTCTCCACTTTCATTGATCTTACCAAGGCTTTTGATGCAGTCAGCAGAAAAGGACTGTGGAAGATTATGGCGAAATATGGCTGTCCACGAAAGTTTGTCTAAATAGTGCGGTTATTTCATGATGGTATGCAGGCAAGAGTACAGGAAAATGGTGAGCTGTCTGAGCCCTTTCCTGTCACCAGTGGAGTGAAGCAAGGCTTTGTCTTGGCACCAACACTGTTCAGCCTCATGTTTTCAGCTATGCTGACGAATGCGTTCGAAAACAACGACACTGGAATAGACATCAACTACCGCATGGATGGAAAGTTGTTCAATCTCAGAAGGCCGAAAGCTAAAACCAAAACTAACAGCGACACCGTCAGAGAGCTCCTGTTTGCTGATGATTGCGCGCTATATGCCAACTCAGAGGCAGACACGCGGCACAATGTTTCAGGTTTCTCATATGCCTGCGCCAACTTTGGACTCAATATCAACTTGGAGAAGACTGTAGTTATGTACCAGCCAGCTCCAGAGATTAATCACACCGTGCCGAACATCAAAGTGAATGGTCATAGACTAAGTGTTGTGGAAAAATTCACCTATCTTGGCAGCACCGTGTCCCAAGCTGCTACAATTTATGACGAAGTGAGTGCAAGAATCTCCAAGGCCAACGCGGCCTTTGGCAGACTGTACAAGAATGTGTGGGACAAAAATGGAATTAGCCTGCAAACAAAGCTGAAAGTCTACAAAGCAGGTGTATTATCCACACTGCTATATGCTTGTGAAACCTGGACTGTTTACCAGCGACACGTAAGACATTAAACCACTTCCACACAGTCTGCCTTAGGAAGCTATTGAAGATTAAATAGCAAGACAAGATCCCAGACACTGAAGTCCTAGAAAGAGCGTCCATGCCCAGTATCCATACACTACTAATTAAGAATCAGATTTACTGGGCTGGTCACTTGACTCGCATGCCAAATCACAGGCTCCCTAAACGATTTTTTTTTACGAGAGCTTCGCTGTGGTAAACGCTCCCAAGGCGACCAGAGGAACGCTTTAAAGACACTCTGAAGATCTCACTAAAAGCTTTTGGAATTCATCATGACACTTTGGAGACTGCAGCCAAAGACCGAAATTCGTGACGTACATCATTACACAAGGGTGCAGTCACTCGGGAAGCAACCAGGACAGCAAGAGCTGTGGAGAAAAGGCTGGACAGAAAAAACCACTGCAGAAGATCCTCCTCCTGGAACGTCAAGCATTCTTTGCCCACATTGTCAAAGAACATTTCGAGCCAAAATAGGCCTTATCAGCCATCTTAGAACTCACAGCTCCATACTTTCAACCCCGCTGGATGAAATGAATGGTCATCATCATTCTTGATGGACAAATACCATCCAAATATGGGGGTCAAATGTCAACAGTTTAGTCCAACTGACCGGCCATATCATCCCTTGGCACTGAATCAGTTAATTTCGATGCATTGGCGCCCAAGTCGTCTAAGTTCTGGAAATTGTTTGCATCTATCTACCTGGGAGGAGGTAGGTGTTGTGCCTTGTCTCCCGACACTGTACCAAAGTACTATTCTCTCAGCAGACCTCTACTGCCCAACCCCAAGCCCAGAAACAAATGGGGTATGCCTGACGGGTGCTACAGTTTCACATCTGCTGACAGGCCGGACATATTAGGGTATAAATAAGTGATGACCCAGCACAGCGCTTGCGGATTGGTTGGGATTAGGTCAAGGTTGGTCATATTTCCTTCACGGGTGTTAGAAATATCATAGTCAAGAGACTCCAATTCAATGCTCTGGGGTAGACAGAACAGTGTAAGGTAACATGTTTTCAGAAACCACAAGACTGGACGTGTTAGAAAATGTCAAGCCAACACTTGTATATAGTTGTCAATCAGCGCATCGCTGAAGGTTTTTCAAAATTGTATTTTAATTAATTTAAATGATAGTAAATAGTTACAGTAAGTTTACAAACAATACAACCGTTGGAAATCTAGATTGAGTATCAAACTGCAAGCCGCGAAAAAAACTTCAATTCAATTAAATCAACCGATACATGTTTTATTTGTCTGTGGCTTGCCTGCTTGCCGTAGATAAAATATTAGTAATTGTTTAATTATACAATAATGAACATGTAACATTTTATGAGGACAGGGCGGTTGGTGCATCACAAACTAAGTACAATTACTATTTCACGTTTTCCTGCAAAGTCATTACGATACCTTTGATAGCAAAGCCTTTTCATATCCCTAAAGCCCAGAAGCCACTTCACCAATATATTTTAATATAGAACCTTTAAGAAGAGCCAGGGCATCACCTTCTGCCTATAAATTCTCTAATTCTCTTTACATACACTGGCAAAGTGGCATCACCGGAAGATCCCCTTTTACCTACGAAATCTCTCAGCCTCTTCAAAACTGATAACGTTTCCGATGATTCGTTTCCGAACTCTGATCTTTTGCCAACAAAGTCTCGTAATCTTTTATCTTCTTCGAATTCTCCGTCAACTGTTCTTTTCCCTACAAAGTCACGTAATCTCTTATCTTCTTCAAATTCTCCATTGACTGATCTTTTCCCAACGAAATCTCGCAATCTTTTATCTTCTTCGAATTCTCCGTCGGCTGTTCTTTTTCCTACAAAGTCACGTAATCTCTTATCCTCTACAAATTCTTCACCGACTGATCTTTTGCCAACAAAGTCTCGTAATCTTTTATCTTCTTCGAATTCTCCGTCAACTGTTCTTTTCCCTACAAAGTCACGTAATCTCTTATCTTCTTCAAATTCTCCATCGACTGATCTTTTCCCAACGAAATCTCGCAATCTTTTATCTTCTTCGAATTCTCCGTCGGCTGTTCTTTTTCCTACAAAGTCACGTAATCTCTTATCTTCTTCAAATCCTCGATCGACTGATCTTTTACCAACAAAATCTCGTAATCTTTTATCTTCTTCAAATACTCCATCGGGTGTTCTTTTCCCAACAAAATCTCGTAATCTTTTATTTTCTTCGAATTCTTCATCAACATTTCTTTTCCCAACAAAGTCTCGTAGTCTCTTATCTTCATGAAGCTCTTCGCCGTCGACAAATCTCTTTCCAACAAAGTCTCGTAATCGCTTATCTTCCTCGAAGTCCCCATTGAATGATCGTTTCCCAACAAAGTCTCGCAATCTCTTAGTTTGTTCGAATTCCCCGTCTGAAGATCTCTTTCCAACAAAGTCTCTAAGTTTCTTCTGTAATTCTATTCTATTTTCCCCATCTAAAATAACTGATCTTTTCCCAACAAATTCTCTGGGACGTTTAACTTCGCGTTTTCCAATGAATTCACGAATCCTTTTATTCTCAGTATGCATCTCAGCATTGTTTCTCTTACCCACAAACTGCAGAACTCGCTCATCCTCGTTAACAATATCAGATGTATCACGTTTACCAACGAAATCACGAAGGCGCTTTCCAAAATGTGCCGAGGGCACCATCATCAATTGTGATGTTCGTTTGCCCACAAAATCCCGGAGTCTTTTATTTCTATTATCATACCTAAGTATTTCACTTCGCTTTCCCAGGAATTCTCGCGGTCTTTTATCGATATGGCTAACAAACTTATTATTTCCGTCGTCCCATATTTCATTGGGAATTATGTCTTCAAACTGAGTTCTCTTTCCGACAAAATCCCTAAGTCGCTTTTCATGTTCCATGTCACCTTCATAAACACCATAGGATCTTTTCCCAAGAAAATTGAGAGCACGTTTTCCTACAAAATCTCTCAGCCTCTTTACCGCATGAAAGGCTCTTTTACCAACAAAATCCCTTAACCTCTTCTCATCAGGAGTCCAGATATGGGCATTCATGTTCATTGATCGCTTCCCGACAAAATCTCTGAGCCTTTTGTCTGCTCCCGGAATCCATACTTGATCAGCAACGTTGCTGCTCTCAATGGCATTAACGGTATTATCGCTAAGAGGAAAGTCTTCAAACGCTTCTGTGAAGTCTTCTAGAGGATGTGTCATGTCCTCAGGTACCTCTAAATTCAACTGTGGCAATGCTTGATACAGCTCGGAATGAGAACGTTTACCAACAAAGTCTCTCAGTCGTTTATTGGTATAAACATCATCATCTGTCTCACCGGAATCCCGTTTACTTCTATAATTTGAATAGCGCACACCAGCAGGCTGTGTGTGTTGCGTTTCTGTACCGTGTGTGTATAGTTCATGTTGTTCAATGCTGCCTACACTTGGTGAAGCCGATAGAATAGTCTGCGGCTCTGTTCTGTTACTGTCGCTCTTGGAGACACACATGCTTAGTGCTTGGCTAACGATGAGTAGACCAAACAAAGATGAAGAGAACGAAGTCATGGCAAACTGACGTGGTGTCTGCAACTCAATAGTACCTTGTTAAAACTAGTGAGAACCGGAAGCGATGGAGAAGATATTCAGTGATGAACAAACTGACGGTACACTGGGCCTTCAGCGTGGAGAAATGCTAGCAATGTAGTGTATTTAAGAGAGCCACACTGCAAACATTGTTATTAAAGTAATCGTCAATGTAGTTGGGAATCTTGTAAAAGGGAATAATCCTTTTAGTTCATTTATCTTGGGATTAAATGCTCACTAGACTGGTTGTCGCTGAACTGGGTTCAGTTCGCGTAAATCCTTGCGTTAAAGTTGCCAGAATAATGATGCCTGAAAGCTCTTATCTGCACTCTTTCAGCACTTCCCGTATCTGAAATTATGGAGAAAAATATTTATTATTAGCTCGTGTGCCATACTTTCAATTACTGATATTGCCATAATGTGCATAACAGGACAAGCAAAAACTTCACTTTGTAAAGTGAAGTACATCCTATGCATAAAACCCTGTCATTCGAAGATAGAAAAATAATTCTTGCATATTACATAGAACCAATTGTGATCTATGGCTGTAACTCTGGAACAATTAGTTAAAAGCCAAAATCACTTGATGTCACAAAAATTGGGTTTTAACATATGATTGATTGATTGATTGATTTAGGAACCGACATATTTAACCAATGAATGCTGATAATAACTCGAAGAGCCAAAATAAGTAATCGAAATCTTTTCAAAGAGCTACGACAACTTATCACAAACATCAAAAATTGGCGACTAATATGTTTTCCCATTTTATGAGAATTGATAAACAGATACATGTTTTGACAAACTGGATGGATTTATAGGCAGCGCGAGAGAGCTTGCGTGAGCACTCTTGACAGCCTTTTGTTATGGTTTGGATAAAACATCACCATACGATGTGATATATTCTTTTGAAAATCGTGAGATGTGGAAAAGCACGATCGCTCACATCAGTCGGCAAGACACTTTATGATGATAATAAAATATACATAGCATGAGTGTAATCTGCAATCAACAAATGCCACTGTCGGAACATAGAACCCATTGTTATGTTAATGACATTGTTGTGCTCGATATCCTAGCTGTCTATTCCTCTTGTAATATATAGAGTGTATTTGTAATGACTGTGCAGTGTTTGAAAATATTGCCGGTCCAAGTTTGATATTCACCCTCTATAAAACTTGGACCGGCAATATTTTCAAACACTACACAGTCATTAAAAATACACCCTGTATGTGTAACAGTTTGCGACTATTAAATAAAAAGCAAAGGACTCTTTTGCACGCCTTAAGACGCATCATGAATATGTTGCTAGACCCATATGTATACAGACCCACTCTGTGGGTGATGTCAGTCTCACGTCGGCCGCCTCTACTTCCCAAGACGATATTGTTACTTATTTTAGGCTTGGTCGACCTAGGAGCGCAAGTCAATTTTAAAACAATCCCAACTGGCCCAGTTGCGAATCGAACCGAGGATGACTGTGTCGACAGGCTAGTATCTAGCCAATACGCTCCCGACGATCCCGGATCCAAGTATAAAAGGGAAACAACCAAATGGGTTTCTGTTGAACAGCTACACAACCTATACGGGGTCATCTTCGGGAGCCACGTTAGCGTAGTGATGTTCGTCCATCATGAATGACGTTGACCATTCATTGACGATGACCATTCATTACACTACATCTTTGATTTGATGAGGAACGAATGACTTGCGCTTTGGTCTTGTATAGCGAGGAAGTGGTCGCGCAACACCCTCGCCCCCGCTCCCTCGTCTGTGTCCGTCTGGCTCCAGTGGCGAGCATGGCAAGACGACTGGAAGACGGACACAGATGCAGTGGACGTTAGGCTGCCACGGCCAGTTATCCCTGTTTATATTGGCTCTCGGGAGCCTCGGGCCCTTCCGTCAATTCCTTTAATTTTCAGTTTTAGGACAAGCGTAGCGACCAGCAATGAGCGTATGATTACTTATAGGATCAACACGATTTCCTTCACCGAAGACGGACTGACCGCCAGAGCAGGCCACACACAAACATGAGGCGAGAAACTGCCCACAGAAGATACTGCTCGTCTAAGTTGCGAGCAGATCTCCCGATTTCCGGTTGAGCCTCTCCAGCGCAAATGTGCACATGGCGACTGACCGGACAGACGTTCATGCACACGCAAGCCGAGAGTAGCATCGCTAAAGCTGAGACAAGCACATGACTACTGGCAGGATCAACCAGATATCTATCGGACAGACGGACTATTCACGCACACGCAAGCCAAGAGTAGCATCGCTAAAGCGCGCCCTCCCGGTACAAGGTGATACATGCAAAACCACTGGACGCCTACCGACGAGCTTTCAAGCTACGCCGGCAGGACTAACCGAAAAAAAAAGCTATACCAGCTTACTGACTGCAGGCTCACTACTCATCGAGAGAGAGTGGGCGCTTATCGAGACTTTGTCGAACGGTCGTACAAATTTTGCTCTTTTGCCCGCTCAAACCACGACCCTGGCTGCACGATGCGGTTACATTCTTGAAACGCCTGCCTCGCTAACTCACGTTGGCTGGGAAGATCCCATTTTGGTGCACCTCACACAGCCATCCGAGACAACGAACGCTAGACGCGGAACTGATCTAGCGAACCAGACGTAGTGGTCAATGGCTGACGGGTAGGGCTGGCCCGATGGCAGGTAGGCCCTGTACCCCCGTACCCCCACCTAATGAAGTGGGATTCCTTTATACATTAGACATATATTACAATTGTTAATGACCTTTCTGTAGCTTCGTTTCATGGCAACGAATATTTCCAGACCCAGTTCGCCATTGGTAGTTGGTAATCGCCTGTCTACTTGCTCGGTGGTCATGGGTTCGAATTCCCATCGATGGACATGTTCAGAATTGACCAAATTTGCCCACCTGGTCGACCCAGAAGACTGGCCACTGAACTATCACCACTCCATAAATAGAACGGCTGGCCACTGAGCTATCACCACTCTCTACACAGAAAGGCTGGCCACTGAAATATTACCATTTCATACACAGAAAGACAGGCCACTAAGCTATCACCATTCCATACATAAAACTACTGGCCACTAAGCTATCACCATTTCATACACAGAAATACTGACCACTAAGCTATCACCATTTCATACACACAAAGACTGGCCACTAAGCTATCACTATTCCATATATAAAACTACTGGCCACTAAGATATCACTATTCCATATATAAAACTACTGGCCACTAAGCTATTACCACTCTATACATAGAACTACTGGTCACTAAGCTATCACCATTTCATACACAGAAATACTGGCCACTAAACTATCATCACTCCATACATAAAACTACTGGCCACTGAGCTATCACCATTCCATACACAGAAATACTGGCCACTAAGCTATCACCATTTCATACACACAAAGACTGGCCACTAAGCAATCACTATTCCATATATAAAACTACTGGCCACTAAGCTATCACCATTTCATACACAGAAATACTGGCTACTAAGCTATCACCATTCCATACATACAACTACTGGCCACTTAGCTATCACCATTCCATACATAAAACTACTGGCGACTAAGCTATCACCATTCCATACACAGAAAGACTTGCCACTAAGCTATCACCAATTTATACACAGAAAGAGAGGCAACTAAGCTATCGCCATTCCATACACAGAAAGGCAGGCCACCAAGCTATCACTACCCCATACATAAAACCACTGGCCACTAAGCTATCAGCACTCCATACATAGAAAGACTGGCCACTAAGCTATCACCACTCCATACAAAGAAAGACTGACCAGAGAATAAAAACGTTACAAAGTAAATTAGTTGACATGAAGAGATAATTTTTAACAGTCAAATTGATGAGATGTTAAAAATAACCGACATCAGAGAGACCTATATGAAGATCCTATCTTTTTGTCTTTATCATATTTCTGAGTGTTGTTTACAAGTCGCCAGTTGGTAAATACAAACACAGAAGCCTCCCACTCCACGTATCGACGAATGATCAATACCAGTATTGATTTATGGTTATCGAATAGGTATGTGTTCAGGTCAGTGCTATCTACAATCTTATTAACAGCTCTATTTCGCTCAACCCACAGCCCTTCACACACGAGATGCACACGTGTACACTAAATGTAGGACAAGGATTCTGACAGAGTTGTGGTGGAAACATACACATGCGAGTCATGGACCGCTGTGAGCTTCAATGTTACTGAAGATTTCTGAGAATATCATTGACAAAGAAGAGGAAAACTATTGAACTTCTACTAGATCTCACTATAAAAAAAAACTGACTCATCTCGAAAACTAAAATACTTTGTCTATATTAAACATCGCATTGACTTGAACTGAACATTGATGGAAGGCATTCCTGAACATTGATGGAAGGCATATCTCCCGGAATAGGGGTCGACCAGCGCAAGGGTGGACAAGGGACATTGCAGAAACTTTGGGCATCAGGGTGCACGAAGCACGAGATATGGCAAGAGATCAGCATTGGCAAAAGATCGGAAGGACGTGGTGGGAGCAACGTTCTGTGACGGACGAGCTACATAATAATGATGATTATACATTAATTCATAGCGAGACAGTGTTATTAACAGCAAAGGTACCTTTTTAAGGGACACGGTTCTGTGGCAAAGGGGTTGCCATCGAGGGGTTATGGACGCAATTAATAATCCCGCGGACCGTGTTCGAAACACAGCTGCGGGCGATTTGGCAGCAGACCGCTTTCCGGTGGTTTTTATGAGATGAGAATCTAAAAGAGTAAACTTTAATCTCTCCTTTCAGTATAACTACACACAAGCACACACACAAACACAGATGCATATACACACATGCACATACATACACGCTCGAATGCATACATGCTGTGTTTAATAAAGATCGGATTAATCGTCTGATAAAAGAAGGCAACCAACATTCAATGCTATGCATAATCCATCCATCCATCCATCCGCCCGCCCGACCGCCCGCCCGCCCGCCCGCCCGAATATGCCTTAAAGTGTTTATCACCTTTTTTTAAACGCATATGCCTGTAAATAACTTCTTTAAACATTTTATAAAACTTTAAGAAAAATACAACAATTATTTAAATTACATAATACAGCAATGTTACTAAAAGTAATGTCCCTTGATATAACAATTGTTGTTACGTCCCCTTAATTATTAGTCTTTCATTTTAATGTTGATTTATTACGTAAATAAATGTTTTTAAACTAAATAACTATGTCAGTTGGCTCGGTGGGAGTGAGAAGAACATCCGTAGAAAATTCATCTCAATCGGATGGACCGTTCAGAAACGCATAAAGGACACACAAACAAAGACACAAAGACACAAACATTCCCTTATATATATATATATATATATATATATATATATATATATATATACACATATATATATCATCATCATCATCAAGTGCCGTGCCGGCTGGCGTAGGCGTTCATGGCTCTCCATAGATCTCGGTCTTTGGTTTTCTGGATCAACTCTGCTGCTGATATTCCTCCATGCCACCGTCTCAATCCATCCAGCATCACTTCTCTTGGTCTACCTCTGCCTCTCTTCCCCTCGATCTTTCCAGTTGTTACGATGTTCTCCAATGCCTCTCTTCTCATCACATGACCGAGGAAAGCTGTTTGTCTCTGTCTTATTGTTGTATATAATGTTCTAGTTTCGTTAGCCTGTTTCAGGCAGTCGTCGTTAGTTACTCTGGCAGTCCAAGGAATTCGCAACATTCGTCTCAGGAACCACATCTCTGTTGCTTGATATGTATATATATATATATATATATATATATATATATATATATATATATATATATATATAATGGTGTATTTTTAAGTTCATGCAATATAATAGATAAATACAAAACTTGGAACGCAATATTTTCATACACTGCACAGTCATTAAAATACACACTATATATACAGTAATTGTGGCTGCAGAAGTCAACGTTCCCTAATGGCTAAGAATGCTTGCTCATAAACTTCCGGTGCGTTGACACCGGGTTAGTGACACCGTTGGTCAGCTGGACCTGAACGTTGACTTCCCGTTAAGAAAACCATGGCAAACTACTGAGCAGAAAATTGCCTAGTTAATCAACCCGGGTCTGAGATTGATCTGCAAGGAATATGCAAAATGTAAAAAAATTATTATTTTTTTTAGCTGGATAAACAAACTTCACATGAATGACAATACCATACCAACTATGTTATACTTCCTTAAGTTTCAGCAAACACAGACATAATATGGACTTTCCGTGCCAAAGCAGCTTCTTTTAGTGAAGCACGATAAAGGATATATATCGATCTTGCAACATAAACAAATTCAAACATACCGGAATATTCCTATGTAATAATATACTTGTCTGGCGGTCAAGTCACGAAATGGTCAACTAACGTCTGATATGAATAACATAAATAAGAGGCGGGAAAACATCACGTAAGTAAAGGAACAGTTTAAAACGCCTCGAAGAGTGTTGGGCACATGCCGCAAGCCCGATATTTGTATAAACCATTCGGCACTCGGTGGGTGTTGTAATCTGATCGATATCATGCTGGCCGCTTTTACTTTCCAGGGCCTTTCCTAGTACCAGTTTGAGGATGGGTAGACCTGGGAGGCGAGGTCAATTTAAAATCAAATCTTCCTAGGGAGGATTTGAACACATAGACACGAGCCGGTAGGCAAGCGTGCTAGATTCTGCGCCATTGCAGACTCCCAGTGTCTGCTGTAGGACTACATTTAATTGTCTGTGTTGTTTACATGAGCGTTTGTTTATTTGTAGTTTTATGTTCTCACTTTTTAGCGTACGTCGTATGTTTCTTTCTTGTCTGTTCTTTGACAATGTCGTGTGTATATGTATGCGCGAGTGTGCGAGCATGCGTGTGTGTATGTGTGTCTGTATATGTGTGTATATTAATCTTCATAATCAGCAGTAGCAGCAACAACAGAAAACTCCGATTCCAAAGAATTCGAAATGTGAAACATGCACCATAGTGCTGGCAGGCGAGACCACTACCTACTACCTTACTTTGGATCCACTCCGTTAGGTCGCAAGTAAATGTTAACAGTTTCACGTTGGACACATACATAATATCATCTTCATCAAATTTTTCAGCCACTGGGATTATCGTAAAGCTTTATGTTAATCCAATTTCATAGATGCATATAGAGTCCTACTCTCTTTCATTCTGAATATATATAAATATGTTTCATAAATAATTTTCTTAGTCTACTTTTTTCCCCCTATGTGGCACAGTGATTAACTATTACTTAGCAACATGGCCAAGTGTCTAAAGCGTTGGACTTAAGATCCAATGGAAGTATTTCTGCGTGGGTAGAATACCACCCGTGATAATCATGTTGATGTATGCATGAAATCATGTATGAAAGTAGATAGATAAGAAGGACGGAATGTCAGACGGGGCTGCATGCTGAATTCGCAACACATTGAAAATGAAGTTCATTTGTTCGTTCGTTCGTTCGTTCGTTCTTTCGTTCATTCGTTATGTTGTCCCCAATATTTTACCCTCTTTGACAATTGTTTTGGTGTTTCTTCCTGCCTCATACAAATAAATACCTTTTAGTTACGTCGAATAAATTTAATGCAATAAACTGCTTCTCCATCAGTGGGACCTAATGGAAGCGAAGAAAAGCAGCACTATATATACATAACATGCCATGCAAGTCATAAAAGACGACTAAAGGAGTTTGGCGTTGGACTGGCGTACCATATATTATTTTATCTGCAACATCTAACAACCTTTGAATGTGTTTACAAATGGACGGTATGAGTTGTTTGAAAGCTTGTGCTCCATTGGTGGACTAAAGGATGAAGAGGAAGAAACAACTTCTCTCACTTGGGAAGTATGATAAAACTCATTATTATTGATACCACTATTGGCATAAATCAAAATTCGTTGAAATAAATAAGAGGTAATCAACTAGAAAACGAGTTATTGATCTTTGATCAATAAACATGCCATGTCTTAAATATCCAAATCCCTTGCTGCACGACTGCCTTTGTAGAAGAGGTTCTCTATCGCAGGTTGACCTTAATGAAGTTCATTATTTATCTAGGTCAGTGCTTTCCAATCTTTTAAGTCACGAATTTCCCCTGTACAATAGCCATGTTACACGCGTTTAAAAAAAAATATAAATGCCAAGTAAAATGCTGTTCGATCCCGTTTTATAATGACTAAGTAATATGCGATCCCCTGGTATAATAGCGATGTAACACGCGATCCCGTTTTAAAATAGCGATGTAACACGCGATCCCCATTTATAATAGCGATGATACTTGCGATCACGTTTTATAATAGCTATGCAACACGCGATCCCCTGGTATAATAGCGATGTAACATGCGACCCATTTTTATCATAGCTGTGTAACATCCGATTCTGTTTTATAATAGCGATGTAACATACGATTCCGTTTTATACGATGGCGAGTCATTAACTAAGTCACACAGTTCTGTGGCATGGCAGGTAAATGTAGTTGATGTTTTCTACAGGTGTCATTAGGTGACAGCAACATAGAACTTTATATTCCCGTTCGTCAAGTGGCGCTAGGTGTCTATTGCGCATGCGCAGCGCATAAACAAAATGGCGACTGTACTTACGGAGTGTAGGCTACAATCAAAGCGCAATGTGCTGTTGTGCGTTATTTTTTTTTTTTGTGTGGGCAAAAGGACTGCCTGCAAAGGACATCCATAAGGAAATGCTTCCTGTTTATGCTGACAAATGTTTGTCCCGTTAAGCGGTGCATATATGGGTTGACAATTTTTCTCAAGGACGCTCTAAAATTGTTGATGGAATCTGATCTGGTCGTCTTGTTGGGATTGCAACAGAAGCATCCGTGCAGCGGATGGAGGAGATGACTAGAGGTGACAGGCGAGTAACGACCACCTTATAGCTCCTACTTAGCCCCTAGCGATTACCACCTTTTTGATCCACTGAAAACTCACCTTGGCGGGAGACATTTCGCGAATGACGCCGAAGTTGAATGTGAAGTGAAAACGTAGTTTAGAAAACAGAGCAGGCAGTTCTATGCCGTCGGTTTGGGAGGACTCATAAAACGATGGGATAAGTGCATCAATGTTGGTGGAAATTATGTTGAGAAATAAAGCGGCAATGTATGTACAAAAATAAACTGGTTTTAAGTTGTTATGTTTAGCAACTTTTCTACAGCCATTTGTGACTTTTGTTATTGACTTCCCCTCGTAATAGCGATGTAACACGCGACCCCGCTTTACATTAGTGATGTAAGACGCGATCCCGTTTTATAATAGCGATATAACACGCGATCCCGTTTTATAATAGCGATGTAACACGCGACCCCGTTTTATAATAGCGATGTAACATGCGATCACGTTTTCGCGATCCCCTGGTATATTAGCGATGAAAAACGCGTTTCCCTTGTATAATAGCGAGGTAACACACTATCCTCTTTTATATTAGCGATTTAACATGAGATCCTATTTTAATAGCCATATGACACGCGATCCCCATTTATAACAGTCATGTAACACGCGACCCCCTTGTATATTATTCAGGTAACACGCGATCCTAATGTATAATAGCCAAGTAACACCCGATCCCCATTTTATAATTGCGATGTAACACGCGATCCCGTTTTATAATAGCTATGCAACATGCGATCCCTTTTTATAATCGCGATGTAACATGCGATCCCGTTTTATAATAACTATGTAATAAACGCGATCCTCTTTTATAATAACAAGTAACAAGTGTTTCCATATTCTTGTAGCCAAGTAACACGCGATCCCTATTTATTACAGCCAAGTATAACGTAACACTATTTATAATAACCACGGAACACATGACCCTATGTTATAATAGTCAAGTAACACAAGACAATTTGTTGTAAAGGCTAAATAACGCGTAACTATCTGTTCTAAACACCAGCTAACCAGTAGACACCTTTTGTAATAGCAAAGTAGCATGAAACCCCTATTGTAACAACTTAATATCTTGCAATCCCGCAACAATTGCGTAAAAAGACATTTAGAATGGGAAAGCACAGGATGCTTGTATACTTATTAAGGCCTACGTGACATATGGTGCTAGACGGGGTCTTTTGTAGTTCCATACACCTAATGGATGAATGGGTCAATATCATGCCGGCATTGTCCGAGTCCATTTTGAAAAAAAAAAAAAAAACTTTCCACCATCGTTCAACTAGCCTTTGTGACGTTGTTATATTTGTAGTGGTTCATGGTGCGGGATAAGTATGTTTAGTTTTCTGTGCCAGTGTTAGCTGGCTTATCGGTGTTGAAGAGTTTATTAATAGCTAGTAGTTAAGTTAGTTGCATATCCTTCACAGGACACCACAGCCAACCCTAACATTTTTCGGCTGTTTGTGACATCTTGGCAATTTTACATTCAGTAGGTTACAATTGCTTTCTGAATAAATTTTAATTTACCTTATAGAAACTATTTTATTAATTTTCCTGATTGTAAATAATGGATACATATCTATTGACATGCTTAAATCTGTATTTATAGCTATATCCAAAAATACCAGGAGCAGTTGAACACGAAGAAACCTCATAAACCATGTTACCGGCTTCTACTCAGAATTAAAAGGAGAAGAACAAGAAGGAAAATAAAGATATAAATAAGTAAAAACCCAGATGGATTTGTAGAATGGGAAAGATGCAGACAACTCAATATATTGGTACATCATTAGGGACACTAATAGAGAGATCAATAGACACATGACGGCATATGGTTGGATTTTATAGATTATACCAAGGCATTTGAAAACATGAAACATAATGAAGTGATCAGAATGTTGAATGATAATAAAATTGATGGGACAGATTTCATAATAAAAGATTATATATATATATATATATATATATATATATATATATATATATATATATATATATATATATATATATATATATATATATATATATTGGCACCTTTCCGTCTTGACCGACGATAGTTTGGTACATTGTGCTTCAAAAAGGCTTAATAACTACGATCCATGGCGGTGGCGAGTGTGGCTGGTAAGGCCAATTCTTGCTGCAAATGTTTGCCCACAGTAGGTGCATGTGAAAACATGGTCACTTCCACCATTTTGCACCATCTTACGTCTCTCACGCTCAGTGTGCGCTTTATCTGCAATCATTTTCTCCTTTGTCTTTATTCCATTTCCGATAGTTGCCCTCCATGCAACACGTTCAGCGGCGACGTGCTCCCAATGTGCATTATCAATGCCTGTATCAATCATGTCCCGCTTACACACATCTTTGTATCGTAGTAGAGGCCGACCCTGAGATCTCCTACCCGTCTGTAATTCACCAAAAAAGATGTCCTTTGGTATTCTACCATCATCCATCCTCATAATGTGTCCTATCCATCTAAGTCTACGAAGACTGAGCATGGAATACACCGTCACACAACCTGATCTTTCCAATACTTCAGTATTTGTGATTTTGTCTTGCCACTTAATACCAAGTATTCTTCGCAGACACCGCATATGAAAGCTGTTTAAACGTTTCTCTTGGCGTGAGTAAGTTGTCCAGGTTTCACTGCCATAAAGAAGAGTACTAAGGACACAGGCTTGGTAGACGAGGACTTTTGTTTTGGCAGTAAGCTTCCTGTTCTCCCAGACTCTTTTTGCTAACATGTTCATTGTTGTTGCTGCCTTGCCAATCCTGATGTTGATTTCCTGATCGAGGGATAATTTGCTATTTACCTCTGATCCTAGATATGTAAAATGGTCTACTATCTCCAGTTCGGCGTCGTCAATAAAGATTGATGGTACACCATGTGCACCTTGTGACATACTCTGTGTCTTCTTTTTGTTAATTGTTAAACCAAATTCAGAACAAGCATTGGAGAATGCAGATAGTAGATGTTGTAATTCTTCCTCAGAGTGGGTCGTAATCGCAGCATCATCCGCAAAAAGCAACTCTCTGATTAGTACCCTGCTAATTTTGGTCTTGGCCTTCAATCTCTGAGCATTATAGAGGCCACCACCTGAGCGTGAGTGAATGTATATACCGTCATCCTGATCACGAAAGGCATATTTCAGTAGAAGTGAAAAGTATATTCCAAAGAGGGTGGGGATAGTACACAACCTTGCTTAACTCCATTCTTGATTTCAAACTCTTCTGAAGTTGAGCCATCAAACTTGATTATACCTTTCATGCCTGTGTGGAACGATTCCACAATGGACAGAAGAGTTGGTGGGCAGCCAATCTTCTTTAGTGCTTTGAACAGACCCTCACGACTGACCAAATCGAATGCCTTTGTGAGGTCAATGAAGGCAATAAACAGTGGCTGATTTTGTTCTCGGCATTTTTCTTGCATCTGTCGCAATGAAAATATCATATCAATGGTAGACCGGTTCTGACGGAAGCCGCACTGTGATTCGGGGTAGACTTGATCTCTCAGGACTTGAAGTCTGTGCAGGACAATTCTGGCAAATACTTTCCCAACAATACACAGAAGTGAGATACCCCTATAGTTGTTACAGTCGCTCCGATCTCCCTTATTCTTGTACAGCGTTATGATGTTTGAATCTTTGAAATCCTGTGGGACTTGTCCTCCTCGCCAGCATAGCTCTTTTAGCTGGTGGATCTGTAGAGTGAGTGTGTCTTTCCCACTCCTGATTACCTCTATTGGAATCCCATCCTTACCTGGAGCCTTGCCAGATGCAAGCTCATTTATAGCACACTTAACTTCTGTTATAGTGGGAAGTGTGTCCAGGTGGTCAAGAGTTGGCAGGGCCTCTATGGCGTTGAGGGCATCATCCGCTAGCTTGGTCTCACTTGAGTAAAGCTCTAAATAGTGCTCGACCCATCTATCCATCTGCTGTTTCTTATCAGTGATGATTTCTCCAGTCAAGGTTTTCAGCGGTGCACTTCTTTTGATCATTGGACCACAGGCTTTCTTTATCCCTTCATACATGCTTCTGATGTTTCCCTTATCACTTGCGATTTGAATGGACTCACATAACTTGATCCAATAGTCATTCGCACACTGCCTGGCAGCCTTTTGTACATCCTTCCTCGCTTGCTTCAGCTCACTCAGAGTGTTACGCGTTGGTCTTTCCTTGTTTCTTAAGAGAGCTATCTTCTTTTTATCAATCAAGGGCTGCAGTATCTGGCTGTTTGCTGCAAACCAGTCCTGCCTCTTATGATCCACAGTGCCGTAAACCCCTACCGCTGTTTTATAAATAGTTTCCTTAAGTTTACTCCATTTATCATTTACTATACAATTTTCTGATGTATCATTGAAAGCGTCTTCAAGTTGCTGTTGAAATTCAAAGCACTTTCCAGGATCGTGAGTGTTAGTAATATTAATCCTGGGGCTAGACTTGTGTTTAGCTGTGTAGATTCTCTTTGGTCTCAGTCTAACCCTTGCAACAACCAAAGAATGATCTGTATCACAGTCAGCACTGTGGTAACTTCGAGTTAATGATGTATGGTTCAGATGTTGTCTCCGTGTGATAATGAAGTCCAGCTGATGCCAATGGCTGGATCTTGGATGTTTCCATGTGACCTTTTGCATCTCTTTTGTTTTAAAAAAGGAGTTTGTAATACATAGGTCATTTCTAGTGCAATGCTCCAGCAGCTTTTGCCCATTATCATTCATGCGACCGATGTTGTATTTTCCAAGGCACACTGGCCATGAACTCGAGTCCTTGCCCACACGAGCATTGAAATCACCGAGCATATAAATGTAGTCGGATTTTGGAACTGCCTTGATCGCAGAGTCTAGCTGCTCATAGAATGTATCCTTCACATCATCAGAGGAAGCGAGTGTCGGTGCATATGCAGTGAGAATGGTGGCAAATCCACAAGAGGTTGCCAAGCGCAGTGATAATAATCTTTCATTACCTCCAGCTGGGATATCAATCATTCCCAGTAGCGAATTCTTCACTGCAAAGCCCACACCATGTTGCCTTTTTTTCTGCCTGCCCTCTTCCCTTCCAAAAAAAGGTGTAATTGTTTTCCCTGAGTCACCCTTCCTCAGCGAGGCGAGTCTCCTGCAGGCCAGCAATATCAATGTTAAGACGATTGAGTTCGGCATCAATCACAGCCGTTTTTCTCACATCGTCAATATTTGTCAAGTCAGTGGAAAATCCTGGACACATGGTTCTCACGTTCCAGGTTGCAAGCCGTAGCTTGAGGTTTCTATTCTCATTATTAGTACCTGGTGCATTGGTTTTACAGCCTGCGATTCAGATTTTGTCCTAGCCCCAAGCACCCATTGAAGCAGGCAGGCTGTGGCGGATCAGCACCCAATTGGCTGGGGGCTGCCCAGCTTGAGGCGGGCGGTAGCTGATCAGTGACACCTGTAGGTGTCTCCCACCGTCAGAGGCAACGCGTGTCGCCCCATGTCTACGCCAACTGACAAGGACTTATAACCCGTAACAGTTGCCTCTCGCTTTGATTCCGAGACCGGTTAAGACCAGGGATGGAGTTATTGCCTCTCCATAGCACAAAGCCTGGGCTAAAATAAAGAAACCATGTGTTGCCCATGTAGCATGATCCCTCTCTCGGCCTGCCTAGTTCACTCCAGAGGAAAGTTGACACCTATAATCTGGAACAAGACAAGCTGCAGAAGCTGCCGGATCAGCAAAGCAATGCTCTAACTGTCCGCCTGTCGGAGCTTCGATCCTAGACCAGCTGCCAACCAAGGCTTAGGGCCTGGTCTGCCCTGCCATGACTTATTTTGTCTTTGGGTTGCATTTCCTCGCACCAGGATAAGGCTAGTACCCTCCCAATTGCGCTCTTCCGCCCGAAGCCGTTGGCACAATGTGGGGTGTCGGGTTTGGTAAGCGCCGCCGTCTACTGTCATACGGTGGCTCAGTCATATCTGACTAAGACCTGACTAAGATATATATATATGTATACATACATAAATAAGATATATATATATATATATACATACATACATACACTCACCAGAAAAAAGCTACAATTAGATAATAAAGAGTGCTATTAATAAGATATAGAGCAAAGATGAAGACAAGGGTGTGTTTTGTCACCAGATCTCTTCTCTTTTTGTAGCGAATCAATAATGAGAGATAATAAACAGACCAAGAATACGAGTTGGAAATTATAAACATTCTACGCCACGCAGATGACAGCTGAAAGCTGAAAACTGTTGGACGTTGTGATAACAGAATACAAAATAGGACCTTGAACGTCAAGAAAATGTGATTTAACAATACAAGGAAAAATACTTAACCCCGACAACAAATTCAAATATCTAGTGAGCCTGACCGTACATTCAAGTACACTGCCTCGAAATTCTTCTTTCCTGATTGTGAAATAGTCCATGATTTACATCCGTATGTCGATACAAGAAAAATACGTGTTCTCAGCAGTTTTATTTATTTATCAGTGTTGTGACATGGGTAATTTGTTTATTATTGTTGTGACACTGATTAACTTTCCATATAATCAGTGTCCCTCGAGATCATGTGAACCCACTCCGACTTCAGAGGTACTTCTAATTTATGTACCCAAGTCAAGGACGAGAGGTCAACATGTTAGTCCAGCTGACCGGTGTAGGGGTTGAACCCGCACGTCTGTTGTTGAATGCAGCGCTCACCAATCCCAGGCCTCAAAACACCTATCATTCTGCAGTTCTCAGCCTTCATGCATTTTCATGCACACGATTTCTTTAATGTCCTGAGTTCAGCCCCGTGTTTGCTGGCCTTCGCTTCGTCTCGGTGTAAACATGTCTTTCATTATGTTCTTCATAAAACTGCCGTGACATGTGATGTGGCCAGATTATTCCAGTTTACGTGGTATCATCATCATCATCATCATCATCATCATCATCATCATCATCATCATCATCATCATCATCATCATCATCATCACCATCATCATCATCTTCCACTTCTGCCGTCAAGCGTCGTGGGGAGGAATAATTTGCGTTTATAATACCGTTTATAAACCAGTTTTCTTCGATGTCAGATCTTGTAGATTATCAATACATAGGTTTGTTGCTGAATCCGTGGTAGAAATTACTGTAACATTCAAGTACACTGCCTCGAAATTCTTCTTTCCTGATTATGAAATAGTCCATGATTTACATTCATTTACATACAGGAAAAATACGTGTTCTCAGCAGTTTTATTTATTTAACAGTGTTGTGACACGGGTTATTTGTTTACTAGTGTTGTGACACGGGTAATTTGTTTACTAGTGTTGTGACACGGGTTATTTGTTTACTAGTGTTGTGACACGGGGTTATTTGTTTACTAGTGTTGTGACACAGGGTTATTTGTTTACCAGTGTTGTGACGCGGGGTTATTTGTTTACCAGCGTTGTGACACGGGGTTATTTGTTTACTAGTGTTGTGACACAGGGTTATTTGTTTACTAGTGTTGTGACACGGGTTATTTGTTTACTAGTGTTGAGACACGGGTTATTTGTTTACTAGTGTTGTGACACGGGTTATTTGTTTACCAGTGTTGTGACACGGGTTATTTATTTACTAGTGTTGTGACACGGGTTATTTGTTTACTAGTGTTGTGACACGGGTTAATTGTTTACCAGTGTTGTGACGCGGGGTTATTTGTTTACCAGCGTTGTGACACGGGGTTATTTGTTTACTAGTGTTGTGACACAGGGTTATTTGTTTACTAGTGTTGTGACACGGGTTATTTGTTTACTAGTGTTGTGACACGGGTTATTTGTTTACTAGTGTTGTGACACGGGGTTATTTCTTTACCAGTGCAGTGCAACAGGTGTTTCGTGCTGTATAATCTCTGCGTTTGCTATGGCCAGTCTCTTTCAGATGTCATATTTATATTTATTTTTGCGCTCGCTAGGTTTGAACCCAAGCGTAGTCCATACACACTAATTGTAGTAGTGCTGGACTGAATTTTGCGTGTGGATTTAAAAAAAAAAAAAATTAATGTTGCATATCCCTTACAGGATGTTGCAGTCTACCCCAGCATTTTCCAGCTGCTGTTGATGTACTAGGCAAGTTTTACGTTCAGTAGTTTGCCATTGCTTACGAACGACCGGCTCACATACCCCCGTAAGTTACCAGCGAAACACTGCCGATTCTCACAGCTGCTGTTTTCCCCGCGTGGATATACGGGATTACGAACAATGTCGTTAACCCTTTGTAGTGTCCAAGTTGGACATCAATCAATTAATCAGATGCCATCCCTACAATGAACTTTGATTGCAATAAATCTCCAACTATCACCCTGATTGTACCCTCTGAGAAACTACTTCTTGTATCAGTCCACCTCTTAGTCAGCTGCCTCCAACCTTTGATTATAACTTTTAGAAACGTAGAAACTTGTGTGGATTAGCTTTCCCTGTTAACAGTGTCCCTCGCCATCAGGCGAACCCACTCCGACTTCAGGGGTACTTGTAATTCCCGTCTCTAAATCAAGAACGATAGGTTAATATTGTAGTTCAACTGTCCAGTGTAGAGGTTGAACCCCATACCTCGGCATCAGCACACCGGATGTTTAAGAACACATGTTCTTATCCATTCGGCCGTGCTGATCAACATATTTCTTTTTAACAATTCCTATTTCTGTTAATTAGGGAACAAAGGTATTCTGTGTTCGTTACATTTTCAAGTCCTTCATTATTGTGTGCTTTTTTGTTGCAATGCAGTTTTGTTTGTGGACATTATCTTTGGTCTACTGTGTGTGTGTATGTGTGTGTGTGTGTGTGTGTGTGTATCTGTGTGTGCGTCTGTGTGTGTGTATCTGTGTGTGTGTCTGTGTGTGTATCTGTGTGTGTGTGTGTGTGGTGTGTGTGTGTGTGGGTGTGTGTGTGTGTGTGTGTGTCTGTGTGTGGGTGTCTGTGTGTGTGTGTGTGTGTGTGGGTGTGTGTGTGGGTGTGTGTGTGTGGGTGTGTGTGTGTGTGGGTGTGTGTGTGGGTGTGTGTGTGTGTGTGTGGTTGGCTGAGTTCGCTCGCTTATCTTGAACTCAAGCGTAGTCCGTACACGGGCTACTACTCCTAGTGCACTGGACTGGTCTTTGCGTGTGGATCAGCTTTCCCTGTTACCAGTGTCTCTAGCCATCAGGCAAATCCATTCAGATTTATGAGGTGCTTGCAAGTTACGTCCCCAAGTCAAGGACGAGAACTCAACATTTCCAGTCCAACTGACCGGTGTAGGGATTGAACTCGCTACCTTGGCATAAGCACACCGGAAGTTCAGCTGATTCGGTGCCAAACAAAAAGTTAGTTTGGTGCACTATCAAAATGAACAAGTAGTAAAATGTGTCTTCAATTCACTGGGCTTTGAAATTGGGGAAGATACCACGAAACAATACAAATAACACCATGACCCTAGTATGGCGATATATTCCTTCTGTCCAAATGGGAGGTCACATTTGGCTATATATTATCCTTCGGCACTGAATCAGTTTAGAGCGTGTGCTTGTATCCATTCGGCCATGCTGACATCCTTTGTTGTGTTTAATATTCATTTTTCGCCCAATTAAACACATCCATTTATTGAATCAGCGAATAAAGTGTGTACACTTTTAGTACAACAATCAAACCAGAGACCTCTGAAGGTTCAGTTAAGCTTTTTGAATCCAACGTCGTCAGAGTGTTGCCTGAAGCAACGTCTACAGATTCTAAGGCCGTATTTTCTTATTCAATCAATCAATCAATATAAGATTCGCTTAATTTTCTTATTAGACCATGGGAATTATTGCAGGCTCGACATGATCGAGATCCAGGTCTAAAACTGCGAGGGTGAGAGTACCACGTTGCTGTAAAACACATATTGCTTGGTGTCAGCACAGGAGAGATTGAACGAATTTCTTGGGCGGTCGGATTTTCATTATGACTTTCAGCAGAGAGAACTAGCTTCATTTTTGGTATTAGTATTACAACCACTAGAAGAATATTGTGGTGTAATCATACAGGACAAATCAGTAAGAGCTTGAAAGGAACAGAGATGTGGTACCTAAGATAATTGAAGCGAATACCTTGGACTGTCAGAGTAAATAACATCGATTGACAGGAAGAGACTAATGAAAGTAGACCAATATACACAGATATAAGAAAGAGAGAAACAGCATTCTTTGATCATGGGGTGAGATTAGAAAAAAGTCGGGACGACAGGAAAGATCAGTGGAGAAAGAAACGGAGGCAGACAGAGAGAAATTACCGAGGCTGTAGCATGGAAGAATTCGATCAGCAGAGTATACCAAGGATCAAGATCTGTTAAGAGACATGAACACCTACACTAGCTGACAGGGATAATGATAATAATGATAGTTCTACTGGCATACATTAATGGGAGCTCAGGTCAATAAAAATAAAACAGATCCGCCTCGAGAAGGAATCGAACACATTACCATCGTCTGGTATGCGAGACAGAATTATTACTTAGCCATTATTGTGACATTAGAGATCTAAGAAACGGGTTTTAACCATTAAGGTCACATAATACACAGATACATACATGGGTCTAATATGCTGGGTCTAGTATGTTACGAATAATTAACAGACGATTCATGATTGGGATGCTGGTTCTTCTGTATTTACATATTACACACGAATATCAACTTTTCACACTGGACAGTGAGCAGAAATATGTGATATTCACTGGCACAGGAACGGAGCATTATGGGTGACCATTTTCCGTGAAATTGGAACCGCGATTATAGACTAACACAAATATCATTTTCTAGATAATCATGCATGTTACAATCTGTATTTCCTTCCTCCGCTTTTATGAGTGCTTATTAATACATGTGAGAACATGTTATTTCAATAACCGAAGTATTCCTCAGCGATTGATTGTAGAAAAGAACGTGTACTCTACAGAGAATAGCCCAAACCCGTAGAAAAACGCATAGACGAACCATCTGCTTTATCCGAGCAACAGTTTTCAGACAGATGCCGTTATAAATATGTTAGTCGTCGCCCACGAAGATTGGAGAAGGATGACTGAAAGGATTAGGCAGATCCATCTTGATTTAAGTTGGAGGTTTCAGCCCAGACACTGATCAAACTGTTTTTGACGTTTTGTGGGGGTGATTGGACCGATCGTGGTCAATTTCATTAGCCTGGGTATGTTTTCATGTTTTTAAAAATCGGGAAGAAAGGAAATAAATCCGACATGTGGAGAATGATTTAAAGGAGTTTACCATGTACGGCAACGGCGGATGGCTAGCACGCTAGCCTGTCAGTCCCGTGGTGATGTGTTTGAGTCCCCACTGAGGTGGATTTTCAGAAAACTAACCTGGACTTTAAGGTCGACACAGCCTAAAATAGGTACTAGAATATGTCGTGAGAAGTTAAGGCGGCCGGCATGATATTGCCCACATGAACCATCTGGTGCTGAGTGCTATATAAAAATATAGGACTGGCTTCATATGGCCAATATACCTCAAGACATTTAAACAAAGGATTCTTTACTTGATTTTCAACGCAAGTATACAGGTATGGCTTAGAGGTATGGAATCTGCCTCCACCTTCAGCAGAACGAATTCGATTCGCTATGTGAACGGTGTAAATCTTTGCAGAATAATAAAGAAAGGTTAGTTAGTAATTTATTTAGTTCGTTATTTAGTTATTTATTTAGTTATTTAGGTAGTTAGTTTAAAAAAAATTTAGTTATGTAGTTCGTTATTTAGTTATTTATTTATTAAGGAAATTAAAATACGAAAATCTATTGCGCTTCAGAAACTAAACCAACTGAATAAATTGTGGAAGTGGACAGATAGAACTACATAAATTAGATTTGTGAGAGCATGCATCTTTCCCATTGCAACATACGCCTGTGAGACCTGAGCACTTACTAAACAAACTGAACAGCGCATAAATGCCTTTGAATATAAATGTTATTGACTGGTTCTAAGAATATCTTGGATACAGAAAACAATAGATGAATCCATACGACATGAACTGAAAAATGAAGCACGTTGACTACTAAAGACAATAAAACAAACACAATTTAAATATTTTGGTCTATTGTAAAGTCATGAAAGTTTGGATAGAACAATCGTGCAGGGGTATATGTCTGGGAAGAGAGGAAGAGGACTGCCAAAGAGAAGATGGGTGGCAGATGATCTACAGATGGGTGTATCGGACGCGGGACATTTTACTTATGATCGAGAAGTTTTCCGGAAGGTTGTTATGGAAGCGAAGTTCTGCAAAGGACATGCTATGAGTGAATGAATGAATGAATTTAGTTATTTAGTTAGTTGTTTAGTTATTGACTTATTAAGGTATTTAGCTATTTAGTTATTTATATAGTCATTTAGTACCAGTCAGTTCTTAGATATGACTGAGTTATGAATAACAGTAGAAGTGCGATCTGCTTTATGTTAGCTCCGAATGTTGGGCGGGGCTCACCAAACTCGACACCCCCATGTCTAAATGTCATGGCAGCGCAGAAAAGGCCCTAAACCTTGGTCGGCAACTGGTCTAGGATGGAAACTCCGACAGGTGGACAGTTAGAGCATTGCTTTGCTGATCGGGCAGCTTCTGCAGCCTGTCTTGTTCCAGATGTATAGGCGTTACCTTTCATCTGCATCGGTAACACATAGTCTCTATAGTCAGCCTTTGTGCTATGGAGAGATATAACTCCATTTTATAAACTATCGTCTAACACAGTGGTTCTCAACCGGTGGGGAATTCCCCCCAGGGGGGAATTTTGGAGATTCCAGGGGGGGGGGGAGGGGGGGGGGTGGATGAAGATTATTTCAAGATCGCGCTAATACAACAACCGATTACTTTACGGTTCTGTACGTCTCACCCCTTCTAAAATTCATTTTATAAAGTATGTAGACCCACAAATCACGTTTTATGTTGACGTCTAGTCTTGTTTTGGTATGTGCTTCCATTATTACGTATACTGTGTAGGGGCAGGAGCGGGAGGGGGGAGGGTTAGATAGGAAATACGAAGGGGGGGGGATGACGTTGTGAAAATATGGTGAAGGGGGGCATGGGCCAAATTTTTAGGTAGGAAATACGAAAGGGGGGGGGGATGACGTTCTGAAAATATGGTGAATTGGGGCACGGGCCAAAAAAAGGTTGAGGACCACTGGTCTATCACGACGGAAACGTGCCGGTAATATAGTTATATATTTATGTAGTTAGTTATTTAGTTAGTTATGCAATCAAACATTATTTTCCCACATTGTCAAAGAACATTTCGAGCCAAAACAGGCCTTACTAACCTTCTTAGAACTCACAGCTCTAAACTTTCAACCTCACTGGATGAAATAAATGGTCATCATCATTCTTAATGGACAAACACCATATGAGTGTTCACGAATTCCCTTGACTTCGGGACCTAGAATTACAAATATCTCAGAAGTCGGAGCTGATTTGCGTAATGACGGGGGACAGACTGGTAATAGGAAAAGCAAAAATCATTCAAGTGTGGACTATGCTCGAGTACAAAGGTAACGTACGAAAAATAAAAACATTCAATGTACTTGGGACATTACCATTACCACAACTGTACTCTGTCCCCTTATTCGTAAACAACGAAGAGGTCTCGCACTAATGGTAAACATAATGAAATTTTAAATAGAAAACTCGTGAAGGGAATTAACACTTATTTTTTATTTGGGTGAAGAATGTACCTTGCAAATTAAAATAGAATTGAATTAACGCAGTGTGTAATTCTACATCCACCGTCACCTGCTTGCAACATGCAACCGACTAACCGGCCAGCCACCATCTAATTAAATAATTAACCAACCGACTAACTAATTAAATAACTAACCAACCCACCCACTCATCAACCAAGCAACCAACTAACCAACCAACCTGCCAGTCATCTCGTTTCGCATACTGTATTCGACGAACAATACATTATTTGTCAAACACACCGAGGAACTAGCACAGTGGTTCTCAGCCGGTGGAGAGATCCTCCCTAGATGGGGGTGGGGGGATTTTAGGGTTTACAGAGGGGGGCGGCGGGGTCGAGTCGGGGGGGGGGTGGAATTAAGATTATTTCAAGATCGCGTTAATACAAGAACCGATTACTTTATATTGTTTTTCCCTCCATACTTTACGGTTGTGTACTTCTCGCCCTTCCGAAATTCGTTTTATAACGTAAGTAGACCCGAATATCACTCAACTCAACTCAACTTTATTTTAAAAGGGTTACAAATTGGGCACGCAGTCCCGTCTTACATTCGGCCCTTCCAATCACTCATCTTTCATTCATAAATAGTGCATGATGCATTCACGTAGGAAAATGCATTGTCAAATGAATGTTGTAAACATAAACAATGCATATTACAATGTTATGAGACACATCCCTCACCCACCCACACAACCTCTTTCCATCCACATACATCCAAACCCACCCACACACATCCCCATCCACCCACATACAACACCCACCCACCCACACCTCACCCACCCATACACATCCCCCACCCACACACGTCACCATCCATTCACATACAACCCCCACCCACCCACACCTCACCCACCCATACACATCCCCCACCCGCACACGTCACGTATAACGTATCACGTATTATGTAGACTTCTAGACCTGCTCTAGTATGTGTTATTAAATTTAGCTTCCATTTTTACGTATATTGTGTAGAGGCATGGGATGTAAAGGGAAAAAATACGAACAGGGGGGGGGGGGTGACATTCTGAACATGCTGTAAAGGGGTGCATGGCTAAAAAAAAAGAAGAAGATTGAGAACAACTGCTCTAGCAATTAGCCGATTCCAAACAAGATTGTGCAAACAAAAGACTTTTGAATGTGCGATTACCTTGGGGCTATCAAATGCCCCACATTGGAACAATATCAGTTAGTATGTGTTTTAAGTATTTCACCAAAAGTATAATTCATTTATTCTCCTCATATGATATATAACTCTGCAGTATGCACCCGACGAGATGCTGTGAAAATGCCAGGCAATAAATAGTGCAAACTTTTGTTTGTGGCATCTGCATTAAAATTCTTATTTATATATTAGCTAAGTTCTTGCTCCATTAATCTTCGGCATTCCAGAATGAGAATCCTTTTCTGTAACCATTAAACTTGTGTGTATTTATTTTCGTAGTACATCCACTATTAACATCATTATTCCTGTATTGCAGATTACAATTAACAAATATCCATGTAGTTTTCCACGTTTTTTGCACCTTAAAACATTGTCTTCTGTAATCGCAGACAGACATTTACAGCTGTTCCTGGCCGATATTTTTGTGTTGCTATCACAGTAACTCTGCTAGCTTTTGTGCAAAATCCAATTATTCAGTTTGGTTTATAGCTCCAGACGACGAGACCACCCGTTGTAAAATGGAATAGTCATGATGAAACCAATGTTATATTGATGAATATCGTGATATCTGTATTTATTGTTACATGTTAAATGCTTTTTCCTGCAGTTGTGTTTCCTTGAATGTGTGTGTGTGTGTGTGTGTGTGTGTGTGGTGTGTGTGTGTGCGTGCGTGTGCGCATGTGCGTGTGTACTTTCGTGTGTGTACGTTGCGTGGGTGTTTGCATGTGTGCGTGCGAGAGCGTATGTATATATAGCTTTGAGACGTCTTTGATATATGGTGCTAGCCTCTCTATAAGAGACACAGAAAGAAGGTTGAGAGTGGGGCTGGCTTCCCCAGACCGTAGGAAAAACGCTGCAAAATCCAAGGAATCACGAACAATCTAAAGGCAGAAAAAAATAACCAAGCCAACCAGGGAGAATGCAGGCAATGGTATGGCGGCGTCAGAAGACATAAACAGCGAGTCTGGATAGCAGACGTTCTTCATTTCAACTAGGGAAATTTCCAGAGAAGGTATATATAAATATAAAGATCTTTGTCAAGAATATACAGGGGAAAAGAAACAGAGGAAGACCTAAAAACGAACGGAGAACAGAAGTAGAAACATAAATGATTAATTCTGGGAGAACAATGAGCTACGCTGGGAAAAAAAAACAGAAGGGGTTTAAAACACGAGAGGATCGACTTCATGGCATCGGGATTTTATCGCACACGGCTCGGTCTCTTTCCACAGGGCGTTCTGCCGAAAGCGTCGCATAGAGCAAGAATTCCGTAGCTTCAGCGACGACCCCCAGGAGTCTCGGAGAAAATTGCACTCGTCAACTGAATGACGTAGCCCGGAATCGAACAGATAACTGTCCTAACGCTATTCAGGCGGTGTAAATCACTTCGCCACGGAGGATCCGTGGTTCCTAGAATCGCTGAGGACAGGAGGGATTGAGTGAGTTCGTTAACAGCCTATGCCCCAATGGCGAGATAACAGGTGAAAGAATCAGAAACTAGACTTTTGTTTTCATAGACCAGTCAGAACTTATGTTCATAGACCAGTCAGCACTTTATAGACCAGTCAGCACTTCATAGACCAGTCAGCACTTCATAGACCAGTCAGCATTTCATAGACCAGTCAGCACTTATGTTCATAGACCAGTCAGCACTTCATAGACCAGTCAGCACTTCATAGACCAGTCAGCACTTCATAGACCAGTCAGCACTTCATAGACCAGTCAGCATTTCACAGAGCAGTCAGCACTTATGCTCATAGACCAGTCAGCACTTCATAGACCAGTCAGCACTTATGTTCATAGACCAGTCAGCACTTCATAGACCAGTCAGCACTTCATAGACCAGTCAGCATTTCATAGACCAGTCAGCACTTATGTTCATAGACCAGTCAGCACTTCATAGACCAGTCAGCACTTCATAGACCAGTCAGCACTTCATAGACCAGTCAGCATTTCACAGAGCAGTCAGCACTTATGTTCATAGACCAGTCAGCACTTCATAGACCAGTCAGCATTTCATAGACCAGTCAGCACTTATGTTCATAGACCAGTCAGCACTTCATAGACCAGTCAGCACTTCATAGACCAGTCAGCACTTCATAGACCAGTCAGCACTAATGTTCATAGACCAGTCAGCACTCCATAGACCAGTCAGCACTTATGTTCATAGACCAGTCAGCACTTCATAGACCAGTCAGCACTTCATAGACCAGTCAGCACTTCATAGACCAGTCAGCACTAATGTTCATAGACCAGTCAGCACTCCATAGACCAGTCAGCACTTATGTTCATAGACCAGTCAGCACTTCATAGACCAGTCAGCACTTCATAGACCAGTCAGCACTTATGTTCATAGACCAGTCAGCACTTCATAGACCAGTCAGCACTTCATAGACCAGTCAGCACTTCATAGTCCAGTCAGAACTTCATAGACCAGTCAGCACTTCATAGTCCAGTCAGAACTTCATAGACCAGTCAGCACTTCATAGACCAGTCAGCACTTATGTTCATAGACCAGTCAGCACTTATTTTCATAGACCAATCACAGCTTTTTTTCATAGACCAGTGGGCGCTTATTTTTTATAGACCAGTCAGCACTTATTTTCATAGACCATTCAGAGCTTATTTTCATAGACCAGTGAGCACTTATTTTTTATAGACCAGTCAGCATTTATTTTCATAGACCAATCAGAGTTTATTTTCATAGACCAGTGGGCACTTATTTTCAGACCAATGGGCACTTATTTTCATAGACCAGTGAGCACTTATTTTCAGACCAATCAGCACTTATTTTCATAGACCAATCAGAGCTTATTTTCATAGACCAACCAGAGCTTATTTTCATAGACCACTCAGAGCTTATTCTCATAGACCACTCAGAGCTTATTTTCATAGACCACTCAGCATCTCAAGGGCGATGTTGCCACGCCCACGGTGTTTCATTTCCTGATGCCCTTTTTAAATAATTTTAAACTGGGTCGTAATTCAGCATGGCCGAATGGATAAGAACGCGTGTTCTTAAACATCCGGTGTGCTGATTCCGAGGTAAGGCGTTCAACTCCTACACCGGACAGTCAGTTGGACTAAAACGTTGACCTCTCGCCCTTGACTTGGGGATGTAAATTACAAGTACCTCTGAAGTAGGAGTTGGTTCGCTTGATGGCGAGGGACCCTGGTAATAGGTAAAGCTAATCCACACGCAGAATTTAATCCAACACTACTAGAAGAAGTGTTTATGGACTACGCTTGAGTTCAAAGCGAGCGAGCGCAAAACAAACAAACAAACAAACAAACAAACAAACAAACAAACAAACAGGGTCGATCTGAGAGACTGGATCAAGTATTAACAATATATATTCAGTAAGGTTTCTAGCAGACGTGCGCGGGCTGGTCGGACAGCGTTCTATCCAATGAAACAATATAGCAACCCCGACACTACTATTTACTTCATTACTATTAAAACGCATTCTCTTATTCTTCGTCTTCTTTCTCCTCCTACTCACCCTTTCATCGCTCAATGAAGTATAGGCCCTAAACTACCTCATGCCAAGCCCTTCGCAGCTAAATGTCTCTAAGGGAAGAGATACCCGGTCTTAGCAAACCCCTTACGACATGCATGGCAGGTTGAGTGCTACTATTCTTTGCTTCCACTATGGGCCCCGGTAACACACGAGCCATAACACAATACAATGAAATAGTAAAATTAGTTGCATGTCTTTACAGGACGTCGCAATAAACCCCAACATTTATTGGGTGTGTGTGATTTACTGGGTAATTTTACATGCAGTAGCTTGCCACTGATGTCTGCACAGCTGAAGCTGATACCTTTGAAATCATTGCAGAAGGAGTTTATTCCAGATCGCCTGCGTCTGATTTCGAACCCTCAACCCGGTATGTTGGGGAATTGTGAAACTGCGATCACTAACCCTTATGTCACAGATGCCCACACAATGTAGCTTACTAATTTATAATTACATCGGCTAACAGCAGGAGGGGACTGATAAATCTTCCGACAACCTCATGTTTGGAACTGAGACATGTTCCGACAACCTCATATTTGTTTAGTACTAACAATCTAAAATTTGGGACTGACAAATCTTTCGGTAATCTCAAGTTTGTGACTGAGAAATCTTTCGGCAACCTCATGTTTTGGAGTGAACAATCTTCAGACAACCTCATGTTTGAGACATAGAAATCTTCCTGCAACCTCATGTTTGAGACATAGAAATCTTCCGACAACCTCAAGTTTGAGACTGAAAAATCTTCAGATAACCTTATGTTTGAGACATGGAAATCTTCCGACAATCTCAAGTTTGGAACTGAAAAATCTTTCGACAACCTCAAGTTTGGGACTGAGAAATGTTTCAGCAACCGCACCTATCTAATTATCTGTCTTACTGTTCGCCCCTACCTACCTACCTACCTACCTACCTATCTACCTACCTACCTACCTACCTACCTACCCACCCACCCACCTACCTACCCACACACTCACCCACCTACTAACTGTTGGCAACGTCTCGATTTGTGGTTAGACCATAACACACCATTATTTTCCCTTTGTGACGTTTTGTTGTAACGTGCATTAGTCGGACTAAAGTCTCCGCAGGAGAAAGGCGGCGATTCATGGAGGAGCCGGTCGGTCTAACATAATGAAGTCCAGCCAAAGTTTCTGAAGTAGAAAAGCTACGGTTCGCTGGGGGAACCGACCGGCCTAGGATATTCGTTCGGCTAGCCCCACTTGATACCCGCTTTATAGAGGGATTGGTATGCAGGCACTGCCGAGAGCAGGGATTCAGGGGAATCAGACTAGTGAAAGGAGGTGACTGCATGTTTGTGGCTGAGAGATATAATGATACCCATGAATGTCAATTGATCTTTCAGTATTATCGCATGCCGTGAATGGCTGCAGGAGATATATACAGCTGGAATAATAGTTGTCAGGAGGTATTGGAATATTAATGAATTGATACGAATGTATTGTTGAATGTTGGAGATGGACTTCAACACTCAGCTTTTGGCTCATTATGTTTGTTCAATAAATATCTAATTGTAAAGCTTTGCGGTGGATTGTTCCGTGACTACTGCGTTGAACATTATTGTTGGATAGTCTCAGCTGGAGATCTTTCATGTTTGATTACTGGGGGTTACATGTTATTATATTCTAGACACTTGGTCGTTACATACATGTAACACCTACATGCCTACGAATGTAAGACGGGCCTGCGTGCCCAATTTGTTACCCTTTGAAAATAAAGTTTGTTCGCTCCTTCGTTCGTTCCTACCTACAACCTACCCACCTACCTGCCTGCCTGCCTGCCTGACCGCCCGCCCGCCCGCCCGCTCACCAGCCCGCCCGTCCGTCCGTCCGTCCTTCCGTCCTTCCGTCCGTCCGTCGGTCTGTCTGTCTGTCTGTCTGTCTGTCTGTCTGTCTGTCTGTCTGTCTGTCTGTCTGTCTGTCTGTCCTACTTTACTGCCTGCCTGAGTCCATGTCTGTCTGTTCGTCCATACAGTTATCTGTCTCGCATTCTTCCCATCTCTCTCCCCTTCTCCCTTTCTCTCTTCCCCCTCTCTTCCCCCTCCCCCTCTTTCCTTCTCGCACTCTTTCTTTAACAAGATAAGTGTTTTATGCTGATTACTACTGCCCTAATAACTGGACGCGGGATTTCCCCATTGGTTCGAGGTATTAATCTACACAGCCTTCCATTTAATTGTGCTAATTGTTCTGTCTTTGCTGGCCGCTCTGAGCTTTTGTTCCCCATAGAACTGTTAAGAAAATATGTCGTTTCAAATAGACAATTTGGGGCGAGTGCATTTCTATCCACGTCTGGCGTATGCTAGCGTTGCTCTCACATGTTAGAACAACGCAAATCTCGTGTTTGTTAATGTGATAGCCAAATGTGGTTCTTGCATGTAAATGGGATGCAAGTATGATTTATGATCTATCTGATGGATAGTGGCTGACTTTTGTATGCGGGACAGTTAAATGAATTCGTTCTCGGTGTATGAGACAACTTCGAAATTGCCTCCTAGTATTTGGCACAACCAATGGAGCGCCTGTCTTGCATATTTGACTAGTAAGCGAAATTTGTCGTTGTACACATGACAACTAGGATAATTCATTTTTTTTTTTTTTTTTACACATATAAGACAGCTAAGAGAAAGTGTTTTATGCATATGAGACAGCTAGGCGGATTTTGTTTTGCTAATAAGACAGCTAGAAGAATGTCTTTTGTGCATTTGAGACAGCTAGAAAAATGTCTTTTTTTTTTGCACATGAGATAGCTATGATAATGTCATTTATGCCCGTGAGACAGCTAGGAGAATTTCTTTTCTGTCTGAGACATCTAGGAGAAGGTTTTTCTGTCTATGAGGCAGCTAGAAGCATGTCTTTTCTGTATATCAGACAGCTACGAGTATATCTTGCGTAATTGTTGTCGAAGAGACGAATGTCTTTTCTTACGCGGAACAAATAGGAGAATGCCTTGCTTGTATACGGAACAAATAGGAGCATGCCTTGCTTGTATACGGAACAAATAGGAGAATGCCTTGCTTGTATACGGAACAAATAGGAGAATGCCTTGCTTGTATACGGAACAAATAGGAGCATGCCTTGCTTGTATACGGAACAAATAGGAGCATGCCTTGCTTGTATACGGAACAAATAGGAGAATGCCTTGCTTGTATACGGAACAAATAGGAGAATGCCTTGCTTGTATACGGAACAAATAGGAGAATGCCTTGCTTGTATACGGAACAAATAGGAGAATGCCTTGCTTGTATACGGAACAAATAGGAGAATGCCTTGCTTGTATACGGAACAAATATGGAAATGTCTTTCTTGTATATAAGCGGCCATGTGATTGATAGAAAGAGTGCCTTTCGCGGGTTGTTTAATACACCAAATAGTCGCTTGTTAAAGTTTGCAGAAGCCATAATGATTAATCTACATAGACCAGTTTTGTGGAAACAGAAAGACATGTTAGTCAGTGTAAAATTACCGTGGTAGACAATTTCTATTACTGATGGAAAACGTGTATATTTGAGCTTAACGGATTTATCTAGTTATTTTACTTTATGTTGTGTGAATTCTGCAGTATGTACCTGACGAAATGCATAGAAATATACCAGGCAATAAATTGTGCAATTTATTGTTTATGTCTTCGTTATTCAAATAGAAGAATGTCTTGCTTGTATACGAGACAACGAGGAGAATGCCTTCCTTGTATACGGAACAAATAGGTGAATGGTTTGCTTGTATACGGAACAAATAGGAGAATGGTTTGCTTGTATACGGAGAAACTAGGAATGTCTTACCTGTATATGGGGCAACCAGGAACATGTTTTGTTGTATTTCTGACTTATTCAAGATTGGTTGGATTTTGCTGCAACGTTTTCAACAGGATGAGGCAGCCAGTCTCACACAAACCCTCCTTAGTGGCCTCTACGGCATGCATGGTAGGTTACGGCGGTATTATACTTTTCTTCCCTTATGAACTTTGGTAACACTAGCGAGGGTCTAGTATGTTCTTCTATAATTATCAAACTATGAATCTTTTATGTACATTATTTAATACCTCACTGGCACCTTGCCGTCTGACAGACATAGTTTGTTACATTGTGCTTCTAACATAGCGTAATAACTACATCCCATGGCGGTGAATTATAGAGACCATGTGTTGCCCATGCGGCATGATCCCTCTCAGCCTGCCTAGTTAACTCCATAGGAAAGGTAACACCAATACATATGGAACAATGCAAACCGCAGAAGCTGTCAGATCAGCGTAGCAATTTTCTAACTGTCTGTAGTTAATTCCAATATATCTCCTGTTGTGAAGCTTCTTTTTATTGCTTTCACTTTCTCGATATCAGATTATATATTTTTCTGACTAAAATGCGATTTCCGATTTTACTTAATTAGCTATTCTGTAATTTCACCAAAAACCACTTTAACGTAGTGGTTAGTCATCTTGCTTCTTACCAACAATGTGATCACGGGTTCGATCTTCAGCGGTGGCAAGATTAATTTCTCCTGAACTGCAGACGTTTTAGGTCAAACCTTGGCCATAAAATGCCTACCCGGTAAATTTCACAATGTCATTGAAATCAACTGGGACGGAAAGAGAATGGCGATGTATATTGACCACGCCACCTCATTATACCGCGGCCTAGAATATATGAAGGCCTAATTGCTGAACTGAACTTCAAACTGATAGACTCTTCAAGTACCTTAGTACTACTTCCAGGCACAGAGAAAGAGTTTCAGAAGTATTGGAGTTTAAACAATTCCGGGAAATAACCCATATTATAACGCGAGAAATGTTTACGTCAGACACATTTTTCTTTTTCGTAAGTGAAATTATCAATTACAAGTACTCCAGAAGACGGCTATATGGCGAAGGTGTTACGAATGCAATTCATACTCCGGTATACTGCGTTCGAACACAGCTGCTGGCGATTTGGAAGCAGACTTCATTGCGTTGATTTTCATACAATGGTATGAAAGCCGGTCTTTCAGAAAGCAACGGGTGATTTAGTTAACTACCTAAATGACAAATTATAAGATTTAAACACAGAAATCATAAACAATATGCTGCACGATTTATTGCCTGACATAATTAGCTGAATCACGTCAGGTGCGTAATACAGAATTATATTACATATGAAGTGAATAAATGAATAATACTTTAGATGAAACAATTAAAACACATAAGCACAGGTATTTTTCGAATGTGGAACATCTGTTATCCCAACAGTAATTTTAAATTTAACAGGAACGCTTCCTTTTTGCACAAAACTAATATAACAGAGTGGATCTGTTATGGGGTTTGGTTAGGTGGCATGGCGTGCAAAGGGAAAGGGTCTAGTAGTTGATGCACGCGTGAGCACCCAATAGTTAGGTAGTTAGGGACGCTCACGCGCTGACGTAGAGGTAGGGGGGCAGAAACCAAGGGAGCGACCACCAAGAACTCATGCCAGCAGGAAGTGGTCTGGATTTGTATTCTATGTATTTATTTTGATACCAGATGACAACTCTTACAATAAACTTGGACATTCTCAACTAACTCTTACTTGGCCTCCATTCAGTTGCATGCAGTTGCTTTTGTGTCCTGTCGCACTGTTAAACTGACTGGAATAGTCTAATTGCTAACGACTTACTACATTTGAGCCATCATTTATTGATCGTCGCATACAGCATACGCCTTTTCTTTGTTAACTTTATGGCCATATTTTCTTTAGGTGTACATTAACCCAGGCAACACATTGTTTGGAGGCTATAAGATTGTCTACTGTGTAAATGTACGAGGTAGTCGGAGACGTAAAAACACCCGGGGAGACGGAGATGTATAATCTGGGGAGGACATAGAGGGAGATAGCATAAGATCGGACAACTGGGAGTTTGGTGGTTCAACACTCCAATGGACTATAAAGGGCGCAAGAAGAATGCTTAAATATAGCCGATATAACCAGTCCAGGTCAGGACCAACTCGTAATAGCGCACAAGACAAAAGTAGGGCTAAAAACCCACAAAAGCCACGGACTTCAACAATAACCAACGTCGAGGAAGCAGGTTAAACGAAGCCGAATTTGGAATTTTTGTGTTTTGAACCAAGCAAGCAAGCTTAAATATCATAACTATGAGATTTTCTAACATGTAAATATTACAACTGTGAGATTATATAACATGTGAATGTCAATACTATAAGATTATGTAACAGGTGAATGGCACAACTATCAGATTCTGTAACATGTAAATGTTACAACTATCAGATTCCGTAACATGTAAATATTACAACTATCAGATTCTCTAACGTGTAAATGTTACAACTATGGGATTTTCTAACATGTAAATATCACAACTATGAGATTCACTAACATGTAAACACCAGACTATCAGATTCTCTAGCATATAAATGTTACAACTATCAGAATTATATACCGGGTAAATGACACAAATGGGGTATTCTTTACCATGTAAACAAGCACGTAATTTACACACTATGATGTTCTCTGCCGAGCACGTGGTATATAAAGGTTACCTGACATGTATACGGAATAGCTATGATAATTCCTTGCTTCTAAATGAGCTAGTCAGTGGAATTGTAAATATGATAGTCAACAGAAGTTATCCCTTCTCAGACAAGTGTAAGTAATATCGCCTGAGTGTATTCGCTGGAGCAGATAATATTAGCATAAACGTGAGGTATATTGAGCGTGGTGGACTAATTGGCTAGTCTAGATTACATTCTCTGGATCGTGTCATTGATGGCGTAGAGATGAGAAATTGTGAAAATAAAATCACATTTTTACATGTAAGTTTCATTCTCGAACATAAACTCAACAAGAGTAATATATCCTGTTTGGTTAAATTAGCTTTGTTACTATTCGGTAATGGACATATATTCGCATTATTATTTTTATTCTGGTTTATCAGAAGATCTGAATTTATTTTATGCTGATCAGCAGTTAGTTAATTATAGATAATTAGAAGGAGATTGGTGCATTAGATATGGTCTTATTAAACTCAGGTCGTGATATATTTCAAGGTCGTGTCAAACTGGATATAACAAGAGTTGACATCTGCATTTCTCTAACCTCCATTCAATATTTTGTGCTGCGGTGACGTTGTGGTTAGTGTGGTCGTTCTGAACATTATTTCCCAAGTAATTTTCCATCGGGACCATTTATCAAATTATAATTTGACGGCGTGGTAGTCGGGATTGATGGCAACGTCCTTGCAAAGAACATGCAATAATTAAAAATTGTATTCTTACTGCGGGTCGGACAGGTTCACAGGTGATCCAATCTCCCGCTGAACGTATGCAACAAGCGTGTGACAAGTAATCATTCCAGTTGGTCTGCGATTCACTAGTTCTCTTGTACCCCGCATACAACCCTCAAGTCTGGCAACTCCCTGAGTGGCCCCAATGGCATACATCCCAAGCAGGACCATAGTCTCATAAATGTCTTCGAAATCAGCAGTTTCCTCGAGATATTGAATGGTCTCTACCCAGTTCATGGATGCGGTAGCCTAGTAGCTAGACGTTGGCCTGCTCTCACGGTGGTCATGAATTTGATGTGGTATCGGGACCAGCCAGCCTAAGATGGGTGGTAGGAAATCTCTGGGGATGTACAGTTGGTTGGTATGATACTGATCCCATCACCCACTCAGTGCCCATAGGTCTGTACAAATACGGGTCTGGAACCATTTGTCCCATGCCCCGTGAGGCTCGTAAAAGGCTCCTTTACTTGTTTATTTTAAGTCCATTGATGACCTTCCATAATGCCATATGAATAACAATTAGGCATTCGATACAGAATGAAATTCCAGTCCCACAATACTGAAGGCCAGTCAGCTACCGAAGCCGTGGTGGCATAGTACTTAGTGTGTGTGCTTACTAGTAAAGTAGGTCATGTTCAATCCCCTGCAGTGGAAACATTATTTTATTCGCCCAACGGTTGCTGGATCGATCCATCCTCATATAATGGATACCAGATATTGTTTATTATTTTCTGGAAATTGACTGGGGAGCAAAGGTTGCAGGATCAAAACTGGTCACCCGTCCTCAGAAAGAGGTTTGTTTGTAGTCAATGAAGGCCGAACAATTAGCACCACAACAACAGTATCTGGCATACGACCACTTGTAACTTTAACCATCTTTAATCAGCCTTTACCGGTCTCTGTGGCTAAGGGCTTGCGAACGCGGTTTCTGAGCCCGTATACCCGGGTTCGAAACACGGCGGTGCTGGTTTTTTCGAAAAAAGGTATAGGGGCCGGTCGTTCAGAAAGCAATGGCAAACTACTGAATGTAACACTTGCCTAGTACATCAACAGCAGCTGAAAATTCTGGTGTTGACTGCAACGGCCCGTAAGGGATCCGCAACAAAATTTATTATTTTTAATCAGCCTTTGCTAGATGGAAAACATATTTACCAATAAATCCCTGTCAACTGTAGTGAGAAAAGGAGTGTTGAAAGGCTACACAGAATGTCTTTACTGTTGTATGCACGTGAAACGTGAATAATAAGCACACCAGCTGAGAAACATCTAATGGTAGGGGACATGTGGTTTCTGAGGAACATGCAAAGACTTCCACGGAAGAAACGAAATATTAATGAGACAGTCCTTTAAAAAACAAATGAAATCCGTAAACCGTTTAGAGAAATTAAACGTAGATAGTAACGAATTATCCAGCACTTTGTGAGGAGAAATAAACGGAAAAACTTAGCAAAATGTTTAGGAAAAGAGCAAGAAGAAGATACATTCCCGAATGAACTCGTGACGTGGCATGATGGAGACAAGAGAACATACCGACTCTGGTGATTGTTTGGGATGGTGAACTATGACTGCTCACGCTTATCGGCAGGACACGTGATGGTAGTAATGATGAATTAGTCACCGCTTATTGTCTACAATCAAAGAAATTCTAGCTACAAAGTTAGCGGCATTGCAAGAATGAAATGGACTGATTCTACATATACACAAACTCAGATCCGTCCAGACGATATTACTGGCTCACGGTCCAAAATATAAACGTTATTTTTCAACCAATATGGCCAATGCTGACCTCGAGACATCTAGCGTATGTGAAATATATAATCAAATATACCGCGTCGTCTTATGATAACTTTCACATGAAATCCGTGTCTATAATCTTGTCTGTGTCAGCTCTCTAAGAAACAATCCATAGCTATAAATTAATCATTGTTATTTCCTTGTAGGGCGCCGCGGGAGTCTCCGTGGCGGAGGTAGTACGGCCTCCTACCTCGCGCTCCGAAGGTGTGGGTTCGATTCCGGGCTACGACATTCGGTTCACGAGTGTAGTTTGCTCAGAATCTCCTGGAGGTCGTCGCTGAAGCTACGAAGTTCGCGCTTTGTGAGCCTCTTCGACAGGCCGATCTGTAGAAAGAGACTAGGCCATATCAGATAAAACCCGGAGCAATGACGTTGATCCTCTTCCTTTGAAACATTTTTTTTTGTAGGGCACCGGGGGTGGCGCAGTGGCTAGAAAGCTAGCCTGTCGGCCCATTTGTTTTGCTTTCAAATCAACCTAGAAGCTGGGATTCTTCTACAATTGCCTTGACCTCCAAGGTCGACCCAGCCTTAAGCTGGTACCGGAAAATCGTATGGGAAATATTGACCACATCACCAACCAAGTGATGACGGGTGTATACAAATATGGTGCTAGCACCATATACCCAAATACGGCAAAAGAATTGACAAAAGGGCTCTTACTTAATTTATACTTCTCATGTGGCCTCAGGGATTCCCCAGTATTCTTTATTTTCTACAAGCTTCATCAGAATCAAACGCTGCTTCAATAACCAGGAAAGTAATTCTTATACCTAAAATTCATGGGTCAAACTGCATGTTTTAAAACAGTGGATGTTTCAGCGTTCATTTTCTTCAGTATTTTCCGCAATCCCATTCGCTATGTTATTGTTTTTTTTTTTTTTTTTCAATATACAAAAGATACAATTGATTATGCATATTTTTATTGTTAATTCCAGGGTCTGAAAATATGTGTGTTGTCATCAAAGGGGACAGCCCCATGCCATTCTCTTAACTGTTACATTAATTCTGTTGACTGCATCATCCTTTTAACAGACAGATACATTATTTCAGATTATTCTCACGTTAATTTCTTGGTTTAAAAATAGAAAGTTGTCTGTTAGAATGTAATTGTAAAGGCTCAATTGCAAAAGAGAATTCTGGGTAAAAGAACTTGTCTAGATACGCCACAACCAAGGTAAGGACTGCTACATTCTAGATATTACTCATTATCTGCTGTTTGGTTTATTTAAAGCACATTGATTGTGGGAACTGGGCTAGTGTAGTGGGAAGACGCTTGCCTGTCGGCCTGGTGGTCATGGATTTAAACTCGCATCGCGACAGCTTTAGAAAATTGACCTGGCTTCCCAGGTCGACTAAGGATAAAAATGGGTACTAGGAAATGTTTAGGAACGTGAATGAGACCAACATGACACTGACACCATTACCCTTGATGCCATAGTTTATCTACAGAAATATCAATCTAACACCATGTGCTCGCCCGGCTCCGTGGCCAAGGTGTTAGCGGCGCGGTTTGTGATCCCGATTACCCGAGTTCGAAACACAGCTGCGCACGATTCGGCAGCAGACCGCGTTGCGCTGGTTTTTACGAAAAGGTATGGGTGTTGGTCGTTCAGAAAGCAATGGCAAACTGCTGAACGTAAACTTGCTAAGACATCAAAAACAGCAAAGAATGCTGGTGTTGACTGCAAACGTCCTGTGTATGATATGCAACTAACTGTAACTATGTGCTCAGTACTGTTTAAAGCAGTGTTTCCCAACGTGGGGCCCACGCCCCACAAGGGGGCAATTTGACTGTTAAGGGGGGGGGGGGGAGCAATTCGAAAATGGAAGAAATCGGCTGAATATAATAAAACGGGGAGACTTGAGACCGAAGTTAACTAAATTGGAACCTGTCATAAGATCTTTATGCAGCAAGCATCAAGCGCAAGGATCTCACTAAATTTAAATAATAAATAATTACTAATAATTAAAATAATATAGAAAAATCTTTCATTAAAATTATTTTGTACTTGAATTTCAGTTCTCCATTATATGTTTTGAAAATTTACTTACTGTGTTTGCTCAATTATTACCTAGTGATTTCTTCCTAAAACCTATCATTCAAGTTTCTTTAGTGAACATTTCAATTTTTGAATATTAAAAATAATGTATATGTTGAAGGGGGGGGGGGAGGGGGGCATAGGGCGGGGGAGGGGGGCAATATGAATTTTAGAAAGGCTTAAGTGGGGCATGGTACAAAAAAGGTTGGGAAACACTGGTTTAAAGCGTGAAAAAGGGCCCATTACTTGACCTTTAGGCCTGTGTCCATGTGTATAATGTTGACATTTAATAGAAACAAATTCGCAGTAACAAGTTGTTTATATCGCTGCATCCATCAATGCCAGGTGTTTATTATTTATTTGTGACAAAGAAAGTTGTTCTGGAGAATAATCTACAAATATAAAAGTGTGGCAACCGAATATGTGCAAATCTACCCTGAGCTTATTTGTAGCCTGTAGCTCTTGAGCATCGGTAATTAATAAGCACTATGGAAAAACAGTGAATCGCCGTGGTGGAGTGGGTACGCCGCCTGTCTCCGCTCTACGAAAGCTGTGGGTTCGATTCTGAGCTACATCTTTAGGTTCAAGAGTGCAGTTTTCTCTTAGAATGCTGGGAGTCGTCGCTGGAGCTGAGTTCGTGCTTTGTGAGACGCTTTCGACACGCTACACTGCTATTAAAGAGACCGAGCCATATCGGCAAAATCCGGTGGAATGAAGTCGATTAGTTTGCCCTTTAAACCCTTTTTGAACCCTTTAATTAGAAAAACAGCAATTGCATGAATCAGCAAAGGTGTGTTATTGACACCTGGGTAATACGCGGGCTTTCTTGTGTCTATTTACGTCCACTTGCAAGTAAGGAGCCATGTTGCTTTAGGCCAACATTTAAAATTAATGTTGATGCGTGTGTGTTTGTGTGTGTTGTGTGTGTGTGTGAGAGAGAGTGTGTGTGTGTGTGTGTGTGAGTGTGTGTGAGCAGGTTATCTCAGGCTTTATCTCCAGGCCACACTGGAGATCGCTAGAATGTCGGTCTAATTAAAGACGGACGTGTGGATTGATAAGGAAGCACACAAAGGCAGGTGATAAAAAAATTCTCCTAAGAGAAACGATTGATTTGGTAATCACCTTATCAAACACGTAACTATCATATGCAGTAATCAGGCCTCCGCATTTGGCTAATAATAACTTTAGGATGTCAACAACACAGGGGCGAGAATGAGATGTAGGGTAAGAGGAGATAATCTATAAAGCGGAGTCAAAATTACAAACCGAAAAGCAGATTTGATTTCATAGGAATAACAGGAGACATCAAGGTGGGAAAAGGTAGTTTCTAAAGTTTGAACTGTCCTAACGCTTAAAGGTCGTAATAATTTGGTCCAGGGTTGTTCTTCCTGTGTTTTAATTCACAATGAATTGTTATGGGATAATTATTTGCATGGTTTTCGAAGCTTTACACATCATCATCAAGCGCCCTGCGGAGGCGTTCATGACTCTCCACAAATCTCGGTCTTTGGTGTTCTGAATCAATTCTGCCGATGATATTCCTCTATGCCACCGTCTCAATCCACCCAGCATAATTTCTCTTGATCTGCCCCTGCCTCTCTTCCCCTTGATCTTTCCAGTTTTCACGATGTTCTTTAGTGCCTCTCTTGTCATCAGTTGGACGCAGAAAAATGTTTGTCTCTTTCTTATTGTTGTATATAATGTTCTAGTTTCATTAGCCTCTCTCAGGCAATTGTTGTTAGTTATTCTGGCAGTCCAAGGAATTCGCAACATTGGTCGGAAGAACAACATCTCTGTTGCTTCTAAGTTCTTCCTAATTTGTTCAGTTACATTCCAAGATTCACGGCCATACAGCAAAACTTGTTCTATAAAGCATTTCAGCACTCTCTTTCTTTCATTCAGTGATAGTGACTCATTGCATAAGATACTCTTCATTTTCTTAAATGTGGTTTTTGCTTGCCGTAATTTGCTCTTAATCTCTGTTGTGTATCTCCTATCTGATGTTATAAATGTTCCCATGTATGTAAAATTATCCACTTGATTAAGAATTTTCCCCAGCTATTTCTTGGTCACATTTTGGTATCACTATTTTCTATTATATCACCATTGTTACTGTTTTCTTGGTATTCAAGTAGAACTTTCTTTGCACTCTCTCTCTGTTACTACAATGTCCAACAATTGCTGTAGGTCTGTTGTATTATCCGCCACCAATACAGTGTCATCTGCATAGCGTATATTGTTTATATTATAACCTCCGATTAATATTCCTGGCTTCTTTTTGATCTCTCTCATTATTACTAAGGTATATTGGGAGAAGAGATCTCGTGACTTTATTTCCAGGCGAACGTCATAAAATGTCGAGGAAATTTCAGGAATGGAAGGAATAGTAACATTTGCACAAATGATGGGGAAAATAGTGAGGGAAGAAACTCAGCACTGGATAAATCTTTTTTTTAATGCTACAAATTCAAATATAATAATAATAAAAGTAATAATAACGATACTTAAAAAGTTAGTTGCATATTATTTAAAGGACGTCGCAGTCAACACCAGCATTTTTTGCTGCTGTGTTCTCTTGGCAAGTTTACATTTGGTAATTTGCCATTGCTTCAAATCAAATCAAATCAAATAAATCAAATCAAATAAAGCATAGCAAATTGAGCATAGCCTACGATGGGTAGCATTGTGATGTTCTGTTGTGATAATTTGGTGTGTCCAGTGTGTGCCGCGTGGTTACACACCCGCTTCACACGCGTGATCCGGGACTGTTTCCGGATCCGGTCAGGGATATGCACCACTGACGAGCTCAAACGAGGGCGAAACTCGAGTATAGTGCTTCCATATTGACGTGGATAGGCCTTAGGTTCATACCAGAATGCGATCGGCGTTGCCAGTAGTGGGTTGTGCTCAATATTTAAATCAAATAAACTTTATTCGGCACCTATACCATTTCATAAGAAACCAATGCAAAGCGGTCTGCTGCCAAATCGCCTACATCTGCGTTTCGAACGTGGGTGTGAGGGATGACGAGCTGTGTCCGTAAACCCTTAGTCATAATAATAATAATAGTAACAACGATAATAATAACATAATCGTAAGATTAATAATACCGTCAATAAACACATTTACAGTTGTAATATCTGTAATCTATGTGAATGTAACTTGCTGAATAGTTAATTCATGTACGAAAGACGACTGATTGGATGGGCTGAGTGTAGGGCGGGGCTTCGTGCCGTAACCTTTTGTAAAAAAAACAGTTCGTTTGTTCGTTCAGCTTACTGCTATTGTACATGATTCGCTTCCGTACATTAGGGTTGGCTTAATATCCATGTCATGTACTGCTACAAAACAATATTCCGTTCAAACCAAAAAATTCAACATAAGCCTCAGCGCAGATCACGATGCGTGGAACTTCCTTGGTTTCGATGAGAAGGAATGACGCCATCACTGGAGTTCCGGAAGTTGATAGTGAAACCAGGCGTTGTCAACAGCGGTGGTTCTCAACCTTTTTTGGCCCAAGCGCCCCTTCACTATATGTTCAGAATGTCATTCTCCCCTTTTGTATTTCCTCCTTATAAATCTCGCCTCCCCCGCCCCTACACAGAATACCTAAAAATGGAAGCTAAATTTAATAACTCATACTAGAACAAGTCTAGACGTCTACATAAAACGTGATTTCCGGGTCTACTTACGAGGGTAAGTTAATAAGTAAGTCACAAATGGCTGTAGAAAAAATTACTAAATATGGTAACAACTTGAAACCAGTTTATGTTTATACAAACACTGTCCCATTATTTCTCAACATAATTTCCACCAACATTGATGCACTTATCCCATCGTTTTATCAGTCCTCCCAAACCGATGCATAAAACTACGTGCTTTGTTTTCATTTACCTGCCATCCCACAGAGCTGTATGACTTACCTATTGACTCGCCATCATTACTTTTTCTACCCAGCTATGCACCTCTTTACTGGATAAATATTTGTCAGCATAAACACTGAAAACCCGCTTTGGCGGGAAGAATTTCGCGAATGACGCCGAAGTTGATTGTGAAGTGAAAATGTCGTTTAGAAAACAGAGCACGCAGTTCTATGCAGCCGGTGTGGGAAGACGGATAAAACGATGGGATAAGTGCATCAATGTTGATGGAAATTATGTTGAGAAATAAAGGGACATTGTATGTATAAAAATAAACTGGTTTCAAGTTGTTATCACATTTAGTTATTTTTCTACAGCCATTTGTGACTTTCTTATTAACTGATTCGCTGTCGACCGCCAACCGATTGCCAAACAGTCTCAACTGTTTTGTCCCTTCGTTAATATATTGTCAAGATCTTGGCAGTCCGTTTGTTTCTTTCGTTTGCGATCCCTTGCTTATTTTTAATATCCTGAAACGAAGTTTTATGCCGAAAGAAGGTTTTTTATTTACACACAGGCCACGAGATATCGAAATTTGGTGACTAAATTGTGTGGATGTGTTTAAAAGTTGTGTTAAAATTTTTTTAGTTACTCGCGGTTTTAGGAATTGCATGGGTCCTTGATTTTCGGCCTCATTTACATCAGATAACAGTTTTAAACAATGTTAGATTGTAGTTATTCTTATTTAAATGAATTTGTGAACAATTCTAAACTGATAGCACACGTTAAATGTGTTTTTTCGGTTAAAATGTATTATTTATGAATGTAAACAAACAAACTAACTCTTAGCTGCTAACCGTGAAAGTTTGTCATCATGTAGAATTAGCTGATGGGCCACACTTGTGCCCCTAAAGTTTGCTTTGCCTATCACAAAGTATTTAAGAAGTATTTAAATAATTAAATTAAAATAATAATAATTATAACTAACTAAAAAATAGCGTACATTTTGTGTTTATCGTCAGAAAACGGTCAAAACCTGCCTCGTGATTTTCCGACATTTTCCATTTTACGTGACAATGATGCGCTTCAAAATAGGATGTTTTTTTGTAGATGTATTGGTGTTATGGAGCCGTTCTATTGATATTTGTGTAGCAAAGTGGTGTAGTTATCATAATTCAGCAAGTTTCATTGGATTATAAACATCCTTGGAGCAGTAGCGCCTTGGTAAGTGGAAATTGCACGTACTTGTCACCCCTGTCTTCAATTTTTTTTTTTACAACATCTGCTAATATTATTATTAATTTTCTAACCTATAGCAACAGTAGCAATACCAACGTGTTCCTTGTCCAATGTCCTTTAATTTGATATATAATACAATATATTTTCTACCATTTTAACCGTTTTTAGATCATTTTTATGAGACACCCCTATTTCCCATTTTCTGCCATCAATTTCTGCTTGGGCAAAACCCATGTTTTGTTTGGCAGCGAATCAGTTCGTACCCTCGAAAGTTACAAAACGAATTTCAGAATGGCGTGAAGTAGAAAAGCGTAAAGTATGGAGGGAAAAACAATATCAGGTAATTAGTTCTTGTATTAACGCGACCATGAAATAATCTTAATTTTCCCCTGGAAACCCTAAAGTACCCCCTCCACTGGGGAGGGGGAAGATTTCCCCACGGGTTGAGAACCAATGGTCTACAGAGTCAGTTCTCGTTAGGAAACTACTACTTACCGATTCAAAGTCCACAAATTCTCCTGATATGCATAAACACTCCATTGCTTCATTAATGAGGTTTGTTATAAGGATGATGATGCCGACGATGATGCCGATGATGATAATGATAACGATGATTGCTGTCAAAGTGTTAGGTAGGACATAAATAGGACAAGAGACAGACGAGGGTTAAGGACAGATAGGACGTAGATAAGGACCCCTACAAGGGAGTAGATAGAGTAGAGACAGAACGCAAGCTATAACTTAGAACAGTTATAAGACAGGACTTAGATGGGGACACGGACGTGTCATATCTAGGACACCAGTAGGACCAACCACGAGGATAGGGCGGGGGACGCTAGTTCACGGGACAACACCCGTAAACAGGCTTAGCAGTAGTACAACCCAAGGTTGACATGAGCAAGACTACTGGACTACGTGACGAATAGAACAGCACGGAGTTTTGCTGACTGCACGAGATTTAGGACGACCAGGCTAGCGAGTCGAGTGAACTTACTCAGACGGGACAGGACAGTCTTCCAGATAGGACATGTGTGATTTTTCCGAGAGCCACTATGTAGTTTGCGAGGGCGCATGTTACAGATAGCGAGAGTTGAGATTGTATTTGATTATGTATGAGTGTCGTGAGGAAAGGCGACCACTGTATATTTAGACAGGCAATCACCGCCTGATCATGATTGTATGAACGTATCAGGTTCGCCTGAATTAAACGTGTATAAATTCCATCCACGCAACTGATGTTTTCTGTGAGGTGTGGATGAAGTAACGAGATTGCCTGTATGCAATCTAAGATGTTGACAGGCAGCTAAAAGTGGTGTCAGAAGTTCGAATGAATTCATAGCCGACAGGAATATGTAAAAGTGGTGTCAGAAGTTCGAATGAACGCATAACCTACAAGAAAGTGTAAAAGTGGTGTCAGAAGTTCGAATGAATTCATAGCCGACAGGAATGTGTAAAAGTGTTCCATTGTTTCATTAATGAGGTTTGTTATAAGGATGATGATGACGACGATGATGCCGATGATGATAATGATAACGATGATTGCCAGCTAGTGAATGTTTGTTTGCATGTGACGAGCTGTAATATGATGTTACTCGCGACCTTTGACTTTGAGGCTCGTGAATCAATCACACTTGTTGCTGAAAATCTGAGAAGCATGTTTGTGGCTTGGGGTTTTGGTTGCGGCGCTCTGACACATATACATTTCTTTGGTGTGTCATGAATGTTCTATGAGCGCCGGTGCTGCATAATTCACAACAGCTAACTCTTTAAGCCAACTCAACGCAAATCAATCGAACAACAGAACAAAATTAGAATTTACACCTTATTTTTGACTCGAGGTATTTAACAATATACGATATCATGCACACCACATATCAGTTACTTTTAGGCGATACCTAGAGTCTACAATAACTTCACAATAATAACTACACAACCTAACCACAGATGTAGCGGCACATTTTGTGGCCGTGCTACGGAGCCAGGAACCACGTCTAACTCGACGGTGGCTCAAGCCCAACTGATTGCCTCCAGGAGACATTGTCCTCTGATCAGCAACCCGCCTCGCTAGTTTCATGCAAGGCATGATTCTCAATCTTATCTTCACGCCGGACTGCCTGAAGCTCAAGACTGTCTGTACCGAGTGGCCCATGATCTTACCTAGGTCCATGGCAATGATAATGATGTTGATGATAATGAGCATAACAGTGATGAGATAGTGATGACGGTCATGATGTAATAATACTTGTTATTATTGTAAAGAAGTAGAGCAGGATGATAGATAAAAGATGATGAAGAGACATAGGAGGCAGATAAAAATAAAAGAGGAAGGAAAGACTGAAGTTTATGCACATCGTCAGATCATAAATATGCATTTGTTTCATGTTTAACGTTTATTATAAAGTGCGATATTAGGTTGTGAAATGAGGGCCATGGGGCTGTGAGTTTTGTTACTTTTGCTAGCTCAAACGTCATAGCCCTATAATTCTCGCTGGAAGCAATCACAATGAATATTGCGAATAAAGATAATTGTGGGATTTACTGACATCCCGAGGAAGCGGAAATGAACAATTATTCCTTGCAGCGATACTTCAAATACTTTGACAGCTCAGAACAACTTCTCAAATGTGAGGTGATGAACTGTAACAAATACTTCTCTCTATTGACTCTGTCAGAACTTAATCTTACAGTTCTGCAAGTCTGCTTCCCGTGTGAAAGGTTATGAACGTTATTTTAAATCCAAGGAACTCAACTTATCGCCGGCGGGTACCATGATAATGCCAGGGTAGTTTAGTGTGCCCGTGGGGACTTTAAGACATTTTGATTGCGTGTTAATACCTCAATATTAATCGACGAAGAACATTTATTTTCTGGTAACAAACCATAGCGGAGATCTTGTAAATAGGTACAGGAAATGCGTCATTCATAAAGGACACAAATTATCACTGGAATGCAGTGCTCAACACGGGTATTATTAAGTATTTCAACAACATAGTAACTTCCAAGTGCGTGAGCGTGTTTTAAATGATGTAACCATTATAATTATATATTTGCCACTATGATTATATGGTAAAAATGTGTATTGATTATGTAGTATAAAAAAGTTTCCTCTTATTTAAAATTCGTGTTTTAAAATCAACATCGTGTCACGGTTTAAGTGTTACACTTACCTGCTGAGAACCGTCGATGGTATGTTCCCTAATTGGGCTGATTTCTGGTAACCGTTCTTATGCCTTTATGCACAGACAATTGTTACTTTAACGTATTTTTCCTAGGTACATGTTACTTAACTTATGTTATGTGCTAATAGTTGTTACTTTAACTTTTTTTCTGTTTTAGGTAGTTGTCATTTTTAACTCTCTCTCTCTCTCTCTCTCTCTCTCTCTCTCTCTCTCTCTCTCTCTCTCTCTCTCTCTCTCTCTCTACCAGGTTGTTGTTACTGTAACTCTTTTTATACCAGACACGTGTTAATTTAACCTGTATCAGACACTAGTTATGTTAACTCTTTTTATACCAGGCATGCGTTTATTTAACCTGCATCAGACAATTGTTACGTTAACGCTTTATATCCCAGTTAGTTATTATTTAAACTCTTTCATTCATTCGCATTTGTTACTTTAACCCTCTCTATGCCCGGCTGTTTCTATCCAAATCAGTTGTTCATTATTATAATCAATATGTAGGTCTCATAATTATCAAATCTGTCATCCCGGAACAAAGCGTGAGGCTTCATGATGATTCCATCCCTCTTTTCTGTGACAATCTCTTGAATTCCACGCATGTCTCCATTGACATATCTGGGCACGCCTGTTTTATACACGTTTTCTGGGTCTAGGTCTTCCTCCTGACCCTAACAGTTTTCGTTGTCAGGGTGCTACTATGTGTAAGTTTAGCTTCGAGGGAGTCACATACAAAAATACAAGTCCCTTATAATTAGAGGCCATCATGACCGAATAGATAAGAACGCGCGCTCTTAAACTTTGAGTGTGTTTATGCAGAGTTAGCGGGTTCAACCCTTACACCTATCAGCTGGACTAAAATGTTGACTTCCCGTCCTTGAATTGGAGACGTTAATTACAAGTACCTCAGAAGTCGGAGTGGGTTTGCTTGATGGCGAGGGATACTGTTAATTGGGAAGGCTAATCCACAAGCAAAAATCAGTCCAGAGCACTAGAAGTAGCAGAACTTGCATGGACTACGATCGAGTTCAAAGGGAGCGAAAGATAACAAATGTCCCATATAAGAAACCAGCTGTGGATATGTATAATAATAAAGCTGTATAATAAATAGTTATGACATGGTCACGAATTCGCGCTAAATGACAAGTCAGGCATGAGAAAAGTGGATCTAGACTTACAGGGCAGAGGAAACAAGAATGGGGTTACAGTCTACAATTCAGCAATGTGCAAGTCCTACAAGAAGCACATGAAAACAGTAAACTGGTTAGAAATATTTGACGTAGACAGTCAACGTTTTGTGGGCATATGAGAAGAAATAAACTAGATAATCTATTTGACAGCTGGCAAGATTGAGAGGAAAATAACAAAAGGGATGCAGAGAAGTAAATATCTGGATGGCTTGACCACGTGTTATGGTCGCGACGTCGAGACAAGAATACAGAGCTCATCCACGACTCTGGTGAGTGTGTGAGATGGCGAAACATGACAGCTTCCCTAATCAGCTTGGTACATAATGAATGAAAAATTCAGAACTAATGACTTGTCTGGGGCAAAAGAAATTAGAAAACAGAGACATGTATGAATATCACATCACCAATAAACGTATCGGAAGTTAGTTGAGACAGAATGAATTAATAGTACAATACGTAGCTTGTACACTGATATTCAAAATGGCGTGTACCTCGTGGAGAATTACGAGTCATTTTGATAATGCTTAATCCAAACCTTGATCATGTTTCCACGATCTAATTGTCCCAACCGCCCAGCAGAATACAGTGTGCTTCCATGCTTACTGTGCGTGACCAACCGTTACGCTGTTAAGGCCTAACATATTAATTGTCAGCATGATTAGAGATTTGTAAATGCCGTTGTGTTTTGTAAACTGGATTATACATCTCTCCGTTCCATTTCTGGCATTGTTGTAGGGTTCTGTGATCTGATTGCATCTTGTTGGTTATGTGGTGGTTGAGAAGTCCCTCTTTCTCTGCTACACAGAAGACAATCGGATATTATCAGGGGAAGTCAATAAGTAAGTCACAAATGGCTGTAAACAAATAACTAAATATGATAACAACTTGAAACTAGTTTATTTTTATACATACATTGTCCCTTTATTTCTCAACATAATTTCCACTAACATTCATGCTCTACTTATCACAAGCCGGCTGCATAGAACTACGTGCTCTGTTTTCTAAATAATTGTTTTACCTTCACACTGAACTTCGGCGTCATTCGCGAAATGTCTCCCGCCAAGGTGGGTTTTCAGTGGACAAGAAAGGTGGAAATCACTAGGGGCTAAGTCGGGGCTGTAAGGTGGTTGTTCCAGAGCTTCTCACCTTAGTTGGTTAATGTTCTCCTGAGTTAATCAGCCGTATATGGTCTGGCATTGTCATGAAGAAACAACACTCCTCTAGTCAGCAGGCCTGGAAATTTCAATCGATCATGCATTATGCCATGTGAGCACCCTATTGCAGATGCTATAGAGTCTATAGTTACTCGCCTGTCACCTCTAATCATCTCCTACATCCGCTGCACCGATGCTTCTGTTGCAATCTCAACAGGACGACCAGATCGGATGTCATCAACAATTTTAGAGCGTCCTTGAAATTTTTTTTCTACCCAGCTATGCACTGCTTTACAGGACAAACATTTGTTAGCATAAACAGGAAGCATTTCCTTATGAATGTCCTTTGCAGGCAGTCCTTTTGCCCACACAAAATGCACAACGGCACGTTGCGCTTTGGTTGTACACTCCGTAAGTACAGTCGCCATTTTGTTTGTGCTCTGCGCATGCGCACGAGACACCTAGCGCCACCCGACGGACGGGAATATAAAGTTCGATGTTGCTGTCACCTAATGACACCTGTCGAAAACACCAACTACATTTACCTGCCATCCCACAGAACTGTGTGACTTACGTATTGACACCCCCTCGTATATTCTGCAATTTCCTGTGATTATATGTCGTAGATATTTAAATTATGCAACTTGTTTCAGTAACGCACTATATATCAGTATATTTAGTGGACAAGAAGATCTGCTAACCTGTATTACTTTAGTTTTTATTGTATTTATATTCAAACTGTGTATGCTGCATGTTGAATTCACCATAATTTTATAATTTTGCAGTCTGTTCTCGACGCTGTAAAACAGGCAATTATCGTCTGCAAATAAAAGCTAATCTATTGCGGGTGGATCTATTGTTTCAGTCTAAGCTTAAGAGTTCGAGATGTTATGAATCGGTTCAGTAAAGGCTTGCGTCTTTGGATATTCTGTCTATGAGATTGTAGATATTAAATAGCAGGGGGAAAGCAAGCGTCCCTGCCTTACTCATGTATTGACTCTAAACATATCTGATTTGTCTTCTTGTGCATTTTGGCTCTTGTGGTACATGACAATCATGTCTTCTAGCAATTGTTCTTGTATCCCGTAATCTTAAAGGATTGTTCATAATTTATAACTATCTACTGTGTCTGTATGCTCAATAATCGTTGAACATATCTAACATACCTTCTTGTGTTCTTATTGTATTTTGTATCTTGTGGTACATGGAAATGATGTTTTCTAGTAATTGTCATTGTATCCCGTAATCTAAAATGATGGTCGAAAATTTAGAACTATCTACTCTATTGATGTGATGAATAATTGTTGAATTTCACTTAATTACATGCATCAACATATTCATCCTGTGGGATGTCCCATGAAGAACGCTGCTCCCGTAGCAGTCTTTCTTAGTTGTCTCTCTAAGAAAGTCGCATAAAAGTCGACAGGGTCGACTTCATTGCACCGGGTTTTATCCCATATGGCTCGGTCTTTTTCCGCAACACGAAAAGCGTTGCACAAAGCACGAACTCTGTAGCTCTAGCGGCGACCCAAAGGAGTCTCCGAAAAATTTAATTCGTAAACCGAAGGACTCGGCCCGGAATCGAACCCACAATCTTCGGAGCCCGAGTTAAACGGCTTGACCACTTCGCCATATTGCCAGCCTGGTGTTCTTCTTCTGTAGTTGTCATGTGTGAATTACCTACCACAGTCTCATTCCATTTACGTAAAGGTAATGTGAAGTGCGGGTAAAAATCATCACCCAGTCTCTACAAAAATTAATAGGATTTCTTTGATTAAAATAAAATCAAAGTCATTATAATCAAACGAATCAGGAAACGGCATACACAGATTTGACGTCTAAATCCCGTTGATAAAATTAAGCTGAAGTAAATCAAACACAATGAGAAACAGCTTGTTCAGTAAGACGCTGTCACTGGAAGTTTGAAACATAATTACTGTGTATTACTTTGAAGTAAATTTACCATTCAACATAGTCAGTTATCGGTACTCAAAGAAGCAGAGAAAATAAGAGGAGGCTTCAAATGAAAACCTTATAGCAATTATAATAACTATGTCATTGTCTTGTAACTTTTCAATATTGTTATTAAGGATGTAAAGAGTGTTAAGCACAATACATCACAATGCAGACGAACATGGTTACGTAATAAGGAGAGTGTGCAGATAGCCGCTCGCTTTTGACATGCACCAAAGATTAGCAACGTTCTGTTATTCGTGTTTGTTTTTAATCAATGAAGAGATGAAACCTATAGAAATTCATCGGCGAATGAAGGTCCCGTATGGTGATGCATGCCTGTCAGTCCTGCAAGTGTATGAGTGGAGTAGGAAGTTTCCAAACGGCCTGACTTCTGTGATATACTGTACACGACCGGGTTAGAAACATAGAGTAGTGACCTCAGAGTCAATTTTTTACAGGATACATTACACGAGTGGTTCCCAAACCACGACCCGCGGGCCACGTGTGGCCCGCCAGCTGTCAGAAAGTGGCACGCGAGGCCTCGAGCAGTCATTTTTCGCAGTGACCGTTATAAAAAAAAAAAAAAAAAAGCAACGTTACAGGTTCACCAACAGTAACCTAGCTGCGCTTATGATTTTGGGCACGACAGATTTGTGCCCAGACATTGATAAATTGGCATCTGAACTTAAGTAACCGGTTATGAAGAACAGTTACAATTGTAAATTAATTACATTAATAGCGATTTTCAAAACTAATTTAAAATTTAAGTTAAGAAAGGTAAGAATTATATTGCACAACTTTTATAATTTTATAACGTTGTGGCCCTCTTAACTACCGAAAATATTAGATATGGCCCCCTGCTTGAAAAGCTTGGGAACTACTGCATTAGACAATATAAACATTGAAAGATATAGTGATCACACCGGGACTCGATCCTGCCGTTTCCAGTTGATGATCGATTTACTGGACAATGTGCAATCACGCAGAGCAAAATATCAGCTGTCGTCACAGAAATATCGTTTTATAAATAATTGCTAAAGATACCCGTAACCCGTAAACTATCCAGGCCACATAATGTGCCTTTCATCTTCTAAAGTGTAGCGTTTGCTTGGCCTATTTTGCTCTTAATAACATTAGATATGCAGTAGATACAGAATTTACTGCATACAACGAACACGATCTGCAACATTTAGTAGATGCGGTTGTTGTACACAGTGAATAACTAGGGTTAGAAGTAAATTGTAAGAAGACACAGGTTATGATCGTCACTTAGATTCAGCTTATTTTTATAATTTTGTAGTCTGAATCTTAGATTCAGCTTATTTTTATAATTTTGCAGTCTGTTCTCGACGCTGTAAAACAGGCAATGAAATAGCACAATTGAAATAGAAAATAAATAGCACAATATAATATATGGGTAAATTGGAATATTCTTAAACACGTCAATCGGTACAACTATCAGAGAACTGTCATAACATCTGATGTGAGGTACTTTGAAGAAATTAGAACAAGAATCGCTATAGCGAATGTAGCCTTTGGGAAGATGAAAAAACATACTGACCAATAAAGAGATGCCAGCTGCAACGAGAAAAATGGTTGAAGGGTTACATAGAACCTGTACTTTTGTATGGCCGTGGAAATCATCTAAATGCAGTGAAGATGTAGTTTCTGAAAATAATTGACAAACAGAAAATAAAATGAACAAGTCTTGTAAGAAACAAATGAAAACCGTAAACTGATTAGAGAAATTAAACGTAGACATTTAACTTTTTGATTTATTTGGTTGTGTCGGGATTTGAGATTTAAATATTGAGCACAACCCACTACTGGCAACGCTGATCGTATTCTGGTATGAATCTAAGGCCTATCCACGTCAATGTGGAAGCACTAGACTCGAGTTTCGCTCTCGTTTGAGCTCGTCAGTAGTGCATATCCTTGACCTGACCCGGAAACAAACCCCGGATCACTGGCGTGTGAAGCGGGTGTGTAACCACTAGACCACGCGGCACACGCTGGACACTGCCAAATTATCACAACAGAATATTACAACGTCACCCATCGTAGGCTGTAGCTCAATATTTGCCCGATCGCCGCGACTGACGACCGTCAATCGACGTGGACCCGAACGATCAGGTCTTCTCAATGCTACAGCCTACGATGAGTGACGTTGTAATATTCTGTTGTGATAATTTGGCAGTGTCCAGTGTGTGCCGCGTGGTCTAGTGGTTACACACCCGCTTCACACGCCAGTGATCCGGGGTTTGTTTCCGGGTCAGGTCAAGGATATGCACTACTGACGAGCTCAAACGAGAGCGAAACTCGAGTCTAGTGCTTCCACATTTAACATTTTTTTTGTGGGCACGTTATATGAAGAAATAAATTAGAGAACTTGGTGACAACTGGCAAGATTGCGGCAAAAGAACAAGGGAAAGACATAGAAGTAAATATCTGGATGGCGTAGCCACGTGGCATGGCCGATACAAGAACAAAGAGCTGATTTACGATTCTGTTGATCGTGTAAGATGGCGAAACATGACCGCCCACACTCATCAGCATGGCATATGATGATGTTAATTCTGCACTTAATCTCGGGTACACATCTTCATCTGATATTATAATTTCCCCATCTTGGTTTAGAATCGTATCTTCTATTGTAGTATCGCAATTTGGTCTTAACTTTGCCTTTCATATAATCATTGTTTGATTTTCTTGATATTCACAGACAGTCCGTTTTTCATTCTCCTTGCTTTATCTGATCACAATTACCCACATTCTTTCTCGATTTACTTACTTATTTTCCGTTTCAATAATTTTTATCATTCTGAGATCTTTCCTATTAATTTCAAAATCCTCCATCATGTTTCACTTGATCAAAGGCTATGATATAATATATAAAGCACAAATAAAGGTTCGATGACTAAGGCCACTTTGTTTTCATCTCACAAAAATATCAGACGTATACGGGGTAGAAGTGAAGAATCGTTTTGGGGTCTTGATGTCTATACAGGAGGAGATGCCACCTAATGCATTGGCAGTACGCGCTAGTAATATCTTGATAACTGCAGCCACAGATTTAATTCCCACCAAGAAAGAGCAACATAAGTCATAGATTACACCAGACACGTTAGAATTAATAAAACAACGAAGGGAACTGAAACAGAAAGGAGGAGAAACCGATAACAGCAGGTTGAAGTATAAATCTTTGACACGCGAAATAAGAAAGAATACAAGAAGGGACAACAACCAATATATACAAGATCGTTGTACTAGAAAAGAGCAATATCATATGAATGGAAGAGATTACGAAATGATCAAAGAAATGAAGTTATTGACAAGAAATGTTTAACCTCAATTAAATGTTATATGTGGAAAGAAATACTGCAGCGGAATGTATGGTATGAATTACTGTGAGGATATGAATGAGATACTTCTTCTTCTTCTTCTGCGTTCATCCGGAGTTTCTTTTTTCGGACGTAATTGCGTTGTGCCTGTTTACAGCAGAGCTGTGTTCTTGCGCCGTTAGGCCGACACATCCGACTTCTGCGGGCATTTGTTTACCGGGTTAACCTTCCCTGTGAATGAGATACAAGAACCAATGACAGCAGAGACAGAACCTGAATACTCATTATATGAAATTGAAGGGACAATAAAGAACCTAAAGAATGGTAAATAACTAAGATGTGATGATATACCAGCTGAACTAATGAAAGCGGTAGGAGAATAAAACATGGAAATCTATTACGCATTATGTAAACGGATATGGGCATATGGTATATGCCTAAACGATTAAAAGAGAACTATCTTAATTCCAATACCAAAAAAGGACAACCTCAAATTATGCACCAACTATAGAACTGTTGCCCTGATCAGTCATGCAATTAAATTTTCACTAACAATCATAATGAGAAGACTTCGTAAGAAAATGGAAGAATAGATTAACGTGGTTCAAGCTGGATATAGGCAAGGAAGAGGAACAAGAGATCACATACTCAATATGCCTTTAATAATATAGAAGTGTAGAGAATTTAATGTAGACCTATTCTCGTGTTTAATGGATTATTCAAAGGACTGTGTACAACATCAGAAACTTTGGGAAATCGTGAGGAAAATGGGCTTTCTAACACATGCAATACAACTCATAAGAATGCTCTATCTATACCAGTGGTTCTCAACCGGTGGGGAATTTCCCCCCAGGGGGGAATTTTAGGGTTTCCGGGGGGGGGGGGGGGAATGAAGATTATTTCAAGATCGCGTTAATACAAGAACCGATTACTTGATATTGTTTTTCCCTTCATACTTTATGGTTCTGTACGTTTCACCCTTCTAAAATTCATTTTATAAAGTAAGTAGACCCACAAATCACTTGTTTTAGTATGTGCTTCCATTATTTCGTATACTGTGTAGGAGCAGGGGGGGGGGGGATTTTTAGGTAGGAAATACGAAAGTGGGGGAATGATGTTCTGAAAATATGATGAAGGGGGGCACGGGCCAAAAAAGGTTGAGAACCACTGATCTATACCAACAAGGAGCGGTTAGAATAGATAGCGAGACATCCGATTGGTTTGACATCATGGAAGGAGACCTTCAGGACTGTGCTGTCCCCTTATTTGTTTAACCTGTTCGCTGAAAATATAATGAGAAATGTCAGAAATGGTATAACTAAGGAGCAATATGATGCCCTAAATATCGGTGGTCAAGAAATACCAGAAATTCGATATGCTGATGATACAGTATAACTATCCTCATCACAGAATAGTATAGAAAAGCTATTAACCTCAACACAAAAGAATAGTGAAAATCACAACTTATATCTTAACATAGAAAAAACTAAGATAATGCATACAGATAAATCTAACATAGAGAAAGAAATATATGTTAATGAGAAAAAATGTTAAGTGGAAGAAAATTTCGAATATATTGGGTCATTAATTACCAACAATGGTGACACAAAGAATAAAATTAAAAGACGAATATCTATTAGTCTTCAAAAACTAAAATAACTGAATAAATTGAGGAGAGGGAAGATAGAACTACAAAAATTAGATTTTTAAGAGCATGCATCTTTCCCATTGCAATATATGCCTTTGAAACCTCGACACTTACCAAACAAGTTGAATAGCGCATAAATGCCTTTGAATATAAATGTTATAGAGGGGTTCTAAGAATATTCTGGATACAGAAAAAAATGTATCCATACGACAAGATCTGACTACTGAAGACGGTTGGCTACTAAACACGATGAAAGAAAGAAAATTGAAATATTTTGGTCACTGGAAACGTCATGGAAGTTTGGACAGAAATAATGGAGGGGTATATGCCCAAGAAGAGAAGAAGAGGAAGACCAAAGAGAAGATGGGTGCGGGATCCCGGCATATGATCTCTAGATGGGTGTATCAGACGCGGTACATCTTGCTTATGACCGAAAAGTTTTCCCGACGATTGTTATAGGAGAGAAGTTCTGCATGGGACATGCTACTGAATGAATGAATGAAAGGGTCTTTGTATGTCTTAATGGACATCTCTTTTAATGTTAGTAATGTATAAATTGCATTATATGCCAGTTTCCATTCCATACGTGCATAATATTCTTCACTAATTTCCACCACTATTTTCCTTTTTGTTCTCATTTGTATGGTTCTCATCGTTTCATTTGTTCTCATTTTTGTATGGTATTGATTGTACAACATTCTTAGCATTCAAATACTTTGGTTACCTTTTGTAAAGCTACAAATACACATTTCAGCACATCACTAGGTATATATACACTGTTGTAAATATTGATATGTCTTTCCAAATGACCCTGGTAATTCTAATCCCCTCACCGTTTATTTCATCTGACCTAGACATGTTTACCAATCTTCAAATGTGTCAGCAGCCCTTTCGCCTTTTTCTGTTCGATGTTATTTTCACGTTTGCATACAGAGGATTGCCGGCTCTGTAGTGAAAGGGTTGCTAACACAATCCGTAACCCCACATACCGCGTTCGAAACACAGCTGCGGTCGATTTGGAAACAGACCGCTTTGCGTTAGGTTTAATACAATGGTATGAGTGCCGGTCGTTCAGAAAGCAATGTTAAACTACTAAACGTAAACTTTCCTAGAAATTACAAACAGTCATATATATATATATATATAGTAGAGTATGATCACTGTGCAATTAAGACCAGACATTGTAGTCACATTTATCAATGCATTCCTAAATTGTTTATGAATCAATACAGCCTATTTGACTGGAGTTTTTCTTATAAGTGCTTTTCCATGTGCACATTCATTTTAATGTTGTTAAAAGCACGTGTTTCCAATCAACACAATTTCCTTTACTTTTGCCCATTCTATCACTATCAGTTTGTCTCTTTATCGATTCTTTTTTTTATTTTCCCCTAAGTTTGCTTTGAAATCTTGAAATATTATTTTGAATTCTTGGAATTTGACATGACAGCTCGTCGTTCTATGTCACCATAAAATTTGTGTTTTTCTTCTACCGTATTGCGTATTGTTGGTGTACACACTTGTATACTGTTTTCATATGTTGATTATTAACTTTGATTATAACCATGATAACCTAGTCTGAAATACTCTAATAACAACTAATTCCCGTAACTATTTCCTCGTATACAACAGTCATTCTTTGTTTTTATCGTAATTATCAGTTTTCGAATATATTATTGTGTACTTGTCTGTTAATATTTTACCATCTCATCTCGCTAATTCCTGGGATATTCAACTTTATATTTTGCATTTTTTTTACTTTATTGTCTAAATTCTTTATTTCTATCAATGACCTGATATTTATTTATTTGGTTGTTTCGGGATTTGAGGTTTGAAGATTGAGCATAACCCACTACTGACAACGCTGATCGTATTCCGGTACAAAACTTGGGCCTTGTCCGCGTCGAATTGGAAGCACTAAAGGTTCCAATCCGACTCGGACAAGGCCCAAGGATCGTACAGGAATACGATCAGCGTTGCCAGTAGTGGGCTGTGCTCAGTCGTCAAATGATCTGATATGTTAAGTCTTCTTCTTTCTCCCTTTATATCACCTTGGGACACAGGTCCACAACCACCCCCGCCCTCCACGCAGTCCGACCTGTTGCTATCTCATGCTGTCCCCCCTCTATGTTGCCCCATGTTATCTATTTCTGTCTCTGCTTCTCTTCTTGATGTGCTTAGAGCTACTAAAAACTAAAGTTTAGTTGCATGCCATCGACAGAACATTGCATTCATCCCCACCCCTATTGGCCGTTTGTGATTTATATGATAATTTTGGGTTCAGTAGTTTGTCATTAACCGGCGTCTGTGGCTTAGGGTATAGTGAGACACGCGGTTTCATAATTCTCCGGCATACCAAGTTCAGGGTTTGTAAACAGGTGCGGACGTTTTGAAAGCAAACCGCTTTGAGTATGTTTCTTTAATATGGGAAGTTGTTAGTTAAGAAAGCAAGGTAAGATGACTGAACTAAATCAGCAAAGTAAATCACAAAAAAGTTAGTTATACCGTTTAGTTAGTTATACCTTTTATGTATAAATAGGACAAGTTATACCTTTTATACCCTTTGCAGGACGCCGCAGTCAACACAAGCATTTTTGGTGAAATATACATTTATACCAATGTATGAAAATCAACCAAGGCTCGATACTTCCAAATCGCCTAGAGATGTGTTTCACACCGCGTTCACAACACCTTTGCCACAACGCGTAAATCACAAACAACCAATAAATGCTGAGGTTAATTGCAATGTCCTGTAAAGGACATACTTTTATGTTGCCATTACTTTTGTAATGAAAAGTGGAAATTTAAGTGCAACCGACCCGCACGTGGAACAAACCCACTATGTTGCTGTCTGAAAAGAAACATTCAAGCCATATTCAGTAACACCTCGGTTTTCGTCGATAATCCGTGCGAATAAAATCGGCGAAATCCGAAACTGACGAAAACCGAGGCAATTATTTCCACATGAATAAATGTAAATCCAATTAATTCGTTCTAGACACTCCAAAATACATACCAAAACACATTTTATAGAAAATAAATATAGTGTTTAATACTATTTTACGGCCCCAGACTTGTCCGAACTCATACTTTCGCCATGCCTAGTAACACTGTGTTTGCCAGTGCGCCTCTTGAATTTTTTTTTACAACCATCCTCTGCTGGCCTTAAAATCACTAAATGCGCTAGCACTCGTCCCAGGCAATGAGATAGGCATACAGCAGTTTGGCCTTTTCATATATGATTGCCTTCGAAACAGAATCGTCATATAACTGTGTTTGATTTATCCAAATTAATAATAACTGTTCGACATCTTCAATTGTTTGCGATCTCTGTTTCTTTAGCACATTCACGCCTTTCGCTACATTAGCCTCCGTTATGTCTTCCCTTACATGCGGCCATTTTCAGCAATCTTAATGCCACTCTTGTATTTTCCAATGATTTCCCACTTTAACTCCATCGTGTTCCTTGCCTTCTTTTTCGAAGGGCTCCTGGCTCTGGAAACTTTCTTTGGTCCCATGATCGAGCTAACGGGAACGGGTTAACTATTAGCAAGTGATGCTCACAACGAAAACCAACGCCTAACAGAGCATAAGAACTCGTGGGTCGCTTTGTTTTCGCAAAAATAGCAGCGAGGTCCCGTGGGCACCCCGACGAAATCCGAGACAACCGACGAAAACTGAGACAAATTTTTCGCGGAAAAAATCGACGAAAACCAAAATCATCGAAAACCGAAGGCATCGAAATCCGTGGTTTTACTCTGTGTGTGCGTGCGTGCGTGCGTGCGTGTGTGTGTTTGTGTGTGTGTGTGTGTGTGTGTGTGTATCTGTGTATATTTCAGATTACCTTTCACAGTCCTTTGGATCATCGAGTATTTGCAGCTCTAAAACATGCGTCGCACCCGAGCTGGTTACACGATGCCCCACGAATCAATCACTCGCAAATCTGTTGTTTTGTTAGCAAACTATATATACAACGTCATTAAACTATGCAATTAAATGACATACACATATTGTTAAGAACACATTTATCCACGATATGAGAAATTTAACCATTTGCATAGTACGTGAAAAACATCAACACATTTCTTATAGATTTGGAAACCCCCGGGTAAATATTTGTGCAATGTTGGTAAAATAATATCTATAAGTAGCAATGACGTCAATTCAAAGCATTGTGTTCTTTTTATTCAACCAATCAGTAGGAGTGTATGTTATGAAATCCCCACGCCTTTGACCCTGTTTTGTAAAACTTGAGATTAGTGTATAAAAACGTTCTGTAAGATTAGTGTATAAAAACGTTCTGTAAATATATTAATCTGCTCTTCTGTAATACCAATAACGAAAATATTCTTTTGTGTAGTATTTTGATGGCGCCTGCGCTTCATCCTACTCATATTTATTTATGGAATTTGATTCCAATTCCCTTGACCTGGTAATTAGTTGGCTCAACATACATATTAAGATACTCTGTGTTTGCTCAAATCTCTCTTTTACTTTACTTATGATATTTTCCTCAACAGCTGGGAAAAGAATAAGAACACAAATAACACAAAACAACAGGTTGCTTCAAATTATGGTAACAGATAAACAATGATCCAATTCTTGACACGTTTGTTGTGGTGATAAACTTTTCTACCGTTTCTTTTTGTGACGGTAATAAACTGTTCGTTTTAAATAAACTGATAACCCATTAATTAAGTGTTAGTGATAAACGTTTATCTTATTAATTATATGAAGGTGATAAATTGTTATCCATTACTTATGTGACGGTGATACACTGTTATCCGATTAATTATGTGACGGCGATAGACTATTCTTCAGGTGATTTTACGACTAAGATAAACTATAGTCCCATTAACAATTTAATGAAGGTGATAAATGATTGTCCTGTTAACAGTTTCGTGACGGCGATAAACGATTATCGTGTTAACACTTTATTGACAGCGATAAACTATTGTCATGTTAACCATTATTTTTGGACGGTGATAAGCCATTGTCCCGTTAACAATTTTATGACAGTGATAAACGATTGTCCTGTTGATAATTTTGTGACAGTGATAAACGATTGTCCCGTTGATAATTTTGTGACGGTGATATACCCTTGTCTCATTAACATTCTTGTAGCCAATATAAACGATTGTGAACAAGTAACAGAATTGTTTTGTTCCCTGTGTTGGTTCATGATTGCTGCGAAATGTGGGGAGCTACACTTCATGCCCTAATGTCAGGCCTGTTTCTCTGGATAATATCAGCATGTATAAAGTGCCGATGATGTCATTCCATCTGCTCTTTGGTATTCCAAATGCCCATGAATCAATTTTGCTACAGTTGTAGGCAACACAGGGGTGGTTTTGCATTCCCCATTCTCATTAGATGACCAAAGCATCTTATTCTTTACCTCTCTATGAAATCAATGCACGCTGTTGCTCCTACCATGTATCTGGTCTCGTCGTTTCTTAGCCAATCTCTTCTGATTACACTGATAGCTCTTCTCCGACATCTCATCGCTAACGTTGTGATCTTGCTCTCTCGCGCCTTGGCTAGTGGCCTGGTCTGACATTGGTAACAATGCATTGTTATGAATATATTGTTGTTCAGTTGTCGTATGGTTTATATGTTGATACTTGGATGCGTGAGTAGTGGTGAGAACTGATACATAACTGTGTTATCCTTCTGTCGTCTTGTTTCAAGTTCTCTTTTCGAAGGAAACAGGCTATTTTTTAACAATGAAACACGATTGCCTTATTGTTTACAATTACGGAACTTCGATAAATCATTGCTTCTCCTTAGTTGATAACCGATTGTATCGTTAATGGCAATCTTGTGTTTGTAACGTCGATTATCATCATCATTAAGTGCCGTGCCAGCTGGCGTAGGCATCCATGGCTCTTCAAAGATCTCGGTCTTTGGTGTTCTGGATCAACTCTGCTGATGGCATTCCTCCATGCCACCGTCTCACTCCATCCAGCATCATTTCTCTTGGTCTGCCTCTGCCTCTCTTCCCCTCGATCTTTCCAGCTGCCGCGATGTTATCCAATGCCTCTCTTCTGATCACATGACCAAAGAAAGTTGTTTGACTCTTTTTTTAGTGTTGTATATACTGTTCTAGTTTCATTAGGCTGTTTCAGGCAGTCGTCGTTAGTTACTCTGGCAGTCCAATGAATTCGCAACATTCGTCTCAGGAACCACATCTCTGTTGCTTCTAATTTCTTGTTAATTTGTTCATTTACATTCCAAGATTCACTGCCATACAGCAAAACTTGTCTACATAGCATTTCAGTACTCTCTTCCGGTCCCCAGCATGGCAGATAGGTAGTGAAACGGTTAAGGCCTCTGGGTGTTTATGCTTGTGGCTACCGTTACATTCGCATTTTCCTCATGTTGACTGGCAGTTTACGGTTCCGTTGCCCTGCTACTGAGTTGAGTGCGTAGCGCGACGCTGTGAGCCGTGAATTTCGCGTTAAATGCTTTTTAATCTGCCCGAGGTTGTGTAGCGTGATCTGCATGTTCAGAACAATGGCGGTTGGCTATGTCCCAGAATTGACCGGTATGTGTGCCTTATGCAGAAATGTGTGGCTGCTGGTCTTCTGGTTGACTGCCGCTTCTTTTGACGATGAACCGTGCTTTCGTGGAGGACTGTTGTTTTGGCATTCTAGAGACGCATTATATACAGTGAAATGTTTTTTACATCTGTCCGAGGTGTTGTGGTGTGATATCCATGCTCAAACCGGCGTAGCTGGCTAGATAACATCTAGAAACGGAACAACAACATCCAGAAATATCTGCATGTATGGCGGCTGGTGTGTTGCAGAAGCGACCAGTTTTCTTGCCTTCAGAAGTGTGTGGCTGCTGGTTGTGCTAGTGACTGCCGTTTCCATCTATAATGATCTGTGTTTTCGAGGAGGGCCTTTGTGTTGGCATTCTGGCAACGGCATTATGTACAGTGAAATGTTTCTTTACAGCTTTTCGATGTTGTTTTGTTGCGTCATCTACATTTCGGAGAAAAACTGGCGTGGCTTGCAAGAAAAGGAACAACAATATCTATAAACATCGAAACTTTGTAGGTGAACATCTTGTTGGGAAAGTGACTGTCAATTCCATCAAGGATGAACTGTATTGGTCGTAGAGAACTTCTGTAGTGACATTCTGGCTGTGGTATTTTGCACAGCGTGCCTGAGCGGGCCGTTGTTTATCGAGACTCCTGCCCTTTCCACTTTTCACATGGGGCAGTGAGGAACATTTTATGTTATATTCACTGGCACAGGAACGGAGCATATTGGGGACGACCCTTTGCTGTGATGTTGGAACCATGACTAATGACTAATGACTAATGACTAATGACTCTGTTTCTTACATTCAGTGACAGTGACTTATTGCACAAGATACTCTTCATTTTCTGAAATGTGGCTTTTGCTTGCCCTATTCTGCTCATAATCTCTGTTGTACATCTTCCATCTGATGTTATAAATGCCCCTAGGTATTTAAAATTATCCACTTGGTTAAGAATTTTTCCTTCTATTTCTATGTCACATTTTGGTGGCACCATTTTCTTTGATATCCCCATTGTTACTGTTTTCTTGATATTCAAGGGGAATCCTTTCTTTGCACTCTCTTAACTACAATGTCCAACAATTGTTGTAGGTCTGTTGAATTAACCGACACCAATACGCATAGCGTATATTATTTATATTATAACCTCCAATTAGTATTCCTGGCGTCTCTTTGATCTCTCTCAGTATTACTTAACGTTGATAAAGAAGTGTTTTTATATTGACACATTTGGAACATTTATAAATGATTATTGCATTTAAAACCGTAATTTCCAGCCGTTAATTTGAATAACGAAGGCACAAATAATAGATTGCATAATTTAGTATCTGGCATATTTCCCTGCCCCGAATGCTGTGATGTCGGTTCCTAAATCAATCAATCAATCAATCAATCTCTGCATCTTGATGGGTGCACGCTACATAGTTTACACAACATAAACTAAAGCAATGAAATACATGCTTTAAGCTGAAATATGCAGGACACATATTCTCATAGTAATTTAATTTCTCTACCACGGTAATATTAAACAGCCTATCTTGTCCTTTTGCTTGCACAAATTCGGCTTTTCTATACGAATAGCATTGGCTTCAGGCACCTTTAACATTTGTCCACTTAGTGCGTTAAACAGCACACGAAACGTATTGTCTCCATCAGCTACATGACTGATTTCCAAATGAATCCTCGCTTTCTACGAAGAGAACAATTTGAAATTTCCAATGTGTAGGTTCTACTGGGTTGTCAGTCTTCTGTGTATTATTCTCTCTATCCAGCTAGGTATATGTTTCACCACCCAACTGTTCGATTGCCCCTCTGTTCTACATATACCCAATTGGATTGACATATTATTACATTGCTGCTAATTTTGCTACGTGAATAAATTACTATTCCTCTGTGGATACTTATGTAACGTGGATAAATAATTGTACTTCTGTGATATTCATGTAGCCTTGAGAAATCATTGTCCCCTTTGTGGTATTTAGGTATGGTTGATAAATAATTGTTTCTCTAAGGTATTTATGTAACGTTGATAAATCGTGGTTCATTTGTGGTATTTATGTAACATTGATAAATAATTGTTCCTCTGTGGTGTTTATGTAACATTGATAAATAATTGTTCCTCTGTGGTGTTTATGTAACATTGATAAAAAGTTGTTCCTCTGTGGTATTTATGCAACTTTGATAAATCATTGTTCATCTGTGGTAATTGTGTGACGATGATAAATAATTGTTCCACTGTGGTACTTATATAACGTTGATAAATAATTGTTCCTCGGTTGTATTTATGTAACGTTGATAAATCATTATTGTTCTGTGACATTTATGTAACGTTGATAAATAATTGTTCCTCTGCGGTATTTACATAAGATTGATAAATAATTCTTCCTCTGTGGTATTTTTGTAACGTTGATAAATCACTGTTCCTCTGTGGTATTTATGTAACGATGATAAATAATTGTTCCTCTGTGGTATTTATATAACGTTGATAAAACATTGTTCCTCTGTGGTAGTTTTGTAACGATTATAAATAAATGTTCCTGTTACTTTGATACATCATTATTCTTCTGTGATAATTTTGTAACTTTGATACATCAATATCCCTAAATTATATTTTTGTAACGTTTATAAATTATTCTTCTTCTGCGATATCTTTGTAACATTGATAAATATTTATTTTCCTGTGTATAAGTTTGAAAAGTGTAACCACTAGCAATAAATGCGCTTACATATGGGAAAGATTAATGCCTAATTTATAGCGACCAGGGCAGACTGCAAAATTAAATTAAAAAGCGAATCTCTACATGCAGAAGATACAATACGGAAGTAATGCAGGTTAGCAGATCTCCTGGTCAACTAACTAAATGCACAACATATAAACGGTACACATCGGAAGCAAGCTAGAGAATTTAAATATCTAGAAAGTATCATCACAGAGGGTGGTAACATAGATCGAGAAATCAAAATTAGATGTCAAAAAGCAAGTGTGCTTTTTATATCAACTGACACAGATACCGAAACATCCAAATATAACAATGT
>OY992882.1:95591106-95623606 GCA_963921405.1 Cepaea hortensis | reverse complement strand
TCTCTCTCTATGTCTCTCTTCCTCGGTGTATGTGTATGTCAGTGACAGTCTATGTAAGTGTCTCTCTCTATGTCTCTTCCTCTGTGTATGTATATGTCTGTGACAGTCTATGTAAGTGTCTCTCTCTCTATGTCTCTCTTCCTCTGTGTATGTGAATGTCTGTGACAGTCTATGTAAGTGTCTCTCTCTATGTCTCTCTTCCTCTGTGTATGTGTATGTCAGTGGCAGTCTATGTAACTGTCTCTCTCTCTTCCTCTGTCTATGTGTATGTCAGTGACAGTCTATGTAAGTGTCTCTCTCTCTCTCTATGTCTCTCTTCCTCTGTGTATGTGTACGTCTGTGACAGTCTATGTAAGTGTCTCTCTCTCTCTCTCTTCCTCCGTGTATGTATATGTCTGTGACAGTCTATGTAAATGTCTCTCTCTCTCTCTCTCTCTTCCTCCGTGTATGTATATGTCTGTGACAGTCTATGTAAATGTCTCTCTCTCTCTCTTCCTCTGTGTATGTATATGTCTGTGACAGTCTATGTAAGTGTCTCTCTCTCTCTTCCTCTGTGTATGTGTATGTCTTTGACAATCTATGTAAGTGTTAATATCTCTCTCTCTCTCTCTCTCTCTCTCTCTCTCTCTCTCTCTCTCTCTCTCTCTCTCTCTCTTCCACTCACTGTGTATTTTTCTCTGCATGACTCCCCTTTTCTGTCTGTGCATCTCACTGTGTGTGTTTCTATATGTGTTTGCGTGTGTGTGTATGTATGTGTGAGCCAATGAGTGAGTCTCTGTGTGTCTTTCTCCATCTCTCTCACTCTTACTCAGTGTGTTTCTCTCGCTGTATCTCTTTCTCTCACTCATTCTCTCCCTGTGTAACTGTGTGGTTATTCAAACTCATCCAGGCTCAGACATATATGTTTTACACACAACCACTTCACATGTAAAGAGTTAACTAAAGTACTGCCTCGGATATGAAGAGAATTAAGGGAAGGAGCCTGTCTTTACTTCTATACTTATTCAAAATAGATTCGGAATAAGTTTAGTAGCAGCAAAAACGATCAGGATCACAGTGTTGCTGTGAACATGTTCCAGTTATAGGAAAGATGAGATTGAAACTAAAGAATGCAAAGAAAATCCCAGAAAACATTAACTTAGAACATACAAAGTAATCTAATTTCAGAACTCGGTGCATGCCTTAATCGTATTGATAAAAGTCCGAACACACCTCACTATCGCAATCATTTGCGCCCTTCAAGATGTTCATCATCCCTTCAATCTGAATGCGCTCCATTCATTCCCAGAATCGATTCTCAGACATTACCAATTCACTGTACATGAGGAATGTCCTCTGGTCCATTTATGCTACAGACGTTGTTTTAATCCCACAACCCACACTTGCACTTATGCAGAATTGTTAGTATGGTATCTGAACGAGACTCCACCACCAGTTCTCGGTAAGGCATGGGTCTCTCGGAGGCAAATAAGTTGGTTATAGGTTCAAATTCACAAATAAGATCTTAGTCTGTGTATTGAGCGCTGATAGTATTTAGAGCAAGCGATCATTTGCATATCCAGCCCATGAAAAACCATCATAGCTAAACAGGCAGTGGTGTGGTACAAATGTCTTAAAGATACCACTGACCACTGGCACCTTGCCGACTTGACTGACGATAGTTTGTTACATTGTTCTGCAAAAACAGACATAATAATTACAACCCATGGTGGTAAAGCTAGAGATGGAGTTATATCTGATGATGATGATGATGATGATGATGATGATGATGATGATGATGATGATGATGATTTAGGTCTGAATGAACTAAACCAGTGGTTCTCAACCTTTTTTTTAGCCCGTGCCTTCCTTCACCATATTTTCAGAACGTCATTCCCCCCTTTCGTATTTCCTACCTAAAAATCCCGCCCCGCCCCTACGCAGTATACGTAATAATGGAAGCTAAATTTAATAGCACATACTAAAAAAAGTCTAGATGTTCACATAAAACATGATTTGTGGGTCTACTTACTTTATAAATTGAATTTTAGAAGGGTGAGACGTAAAGAACCGTACAGTATGAAGAGAAAAACAATACCAAGTAATCTGTTCTTGTATTAACGCGATCTTAAAATAATCTTAATTCCCCCCCCCCCCCGGAAACCCTAAAATTCCCCCCTGGGGGGAATTCCCCACCGGTTGAGATACCACTGAACTAAACTAACAGAACTAGAGGACATAGAGAATCAAATTGCATTATTGCTGCAGTTACTGCTGCGGTTACTGTTGCAGCTGTGTGAAACACAAGGTAGTTAAGATGTGCATATTATGTATGGAGTATCAACCGAACAGTTTGATAATTGTCCGAGGCGAATGGAAGGAAATCTGCTAACCGGACACCTTGTGCCTTCTTCCAATCGAGCCATACCTCTTCTAGAAGAGCCTCCTATCCTCTTGTTAGACTTCTGTTTTTCTTTCGTTCTACTATATCTTTACATGTTTTCATGGTTGGTTTAATTTTGCAGCTAAAGATTTTGTACGGATACGGAAGCCAGCCGAACACCCAACCTGCATTTGTCGCCGCTTACGACATGCATGTCAGGTTAGAGCATGTTAATGTTCTTTGTTCCCTTTAGGGAACCCAGAAATATTCTGAGGGAATACCTCCTTGGTCGCTTCTTACAACATGTATGGGAGGTTGAAGTGTTTCTATTGTTCTCTTCCTCTTGGGGTCCCGGTTACCCCAAGCGGATTGATGACCTACACTCCAGTGGGGGATAAAACATCAGCAGAAAGAGCAAATAACATTACCCTTTTGTGGACAACAATCACCTTCAAATTAATATCCGAATTGTGGCTGACTCAGTCGCAAGATTATTAATCTGAGCCAGGCGATGGACCCTATTATAACTTCTCTCCTGAGGTTGAACGGGGTAGGGGTAATGTTAGCATGGATTTGATAAAAGCAAATAAACACATGGCTAGTTATTTGGTACAAAGTGAGTAGAACTAAAGCACGCGCTTTTATGGGTGTGCGAAAGCGCTCGCACGTCAGCAAGGAATCACTTTATGCATATTGTGATAATTATCCTAACCCCGAAATGGATCTATGCCAGTTGTGCTTTTACTATACAGGTCAATGATCTCATTAATTGCGAAACGACGAGCCCTATTATGTCATTAGTTAGAAAATGGGTACAAGAGACCTGGATACAAACGAGAACATACCGACCCATAACCCATTGACACAAAACACACAGCATGAAATGGAATCATAGATGACAAGCACCGACATCGGTCGTCGGTTATTCGCGTCTCATTGTTTGCTTTGATTGGCTCTATTTCCAGCTGTATTTCATTCTTATCACGTTCAAAGATAGGGCTATGAAAACAAAGATGCAGGAAATCAGCAGTTCAAGTTATAGTAAATCAACGGTTCAAAAGCTATTTAATAGGTCATCACGTTATCGATTTAGATAGAATGGGCTAAAGAGAAAGAAGGAGCTTATGGGGAGGTGGGGAGGGGGGGGGGAACGTAAAAAGGATAGCGCAATCAACACCAAATTGGTATATATAGGTAAGTATAGTACCTAAGCCGGCTTCGTGGCTTAGAGGTTATGACTTTTCTCCGTAATCTCGTATACTCTCGTCGGTAACGTGATGACGGTGAGAATCAGCAGTGGTTCGAATCGCATCGGTAACTTACGGGGTATGTGAGCCGGCCGCTCAGAAAGCAATGGCAAACTACTGAGCGTAATCTTGCCAAGAAATCAACATACAGCTGAAAGATGCTGGTGTTGACAGCGATGTCCTGTAAAGGATATGCAAAAAAAAAAAAAAAGTACCTAAACCAAATATGTAAATGTTGGCGAGTTTCAAATGCATTCGTCTTCTGCACTTTGTTGGAACATAGGAATGAGCAGAATGTGTGAACAGAGTTGCACCGTAACTGTGTGCGAGTGTGAGTAACTGTTGGTTGGTTTATATCTGTAACTCAAGTCTGAACTCTTTGAGGTAGGGAGGTCTTCATTTGGGGGTCTGCTATTTCCATACATTCAAGATGTTCCAACCTCTACTGAACAATATGTTTAGTTTTTCCTGATAATAAATTCGAATTGTCCCTTTGCTCATCATCATCATCATCATCATCATCATCATCATCATCATCATCATCATCATCATCATCATCATCATCATCATCATCGTCGTCGTCGTCGTCGTCATCATCATAATCATCTCATTATCATCATCACCATCATCTGTAGCAGGTCCTATGCAGAGAATTCCTCCCATCATGACGCGCCAAAAGGATTCTGGATCAGTGTTCTGCCTCGTGTACTCTCATGCCCAGCGGGCCTTCATTGCCCCGCGTCCTTCTTCGTGATGGTCCACACCTGGCTATTCTGTCATCATCCTTTACCTTCAACCAACGTTCTGTCTAAACAACAGACAGCGGCTTAAGTATTTCCGTTTCCTAGACATAATGCTGTGGTTAGAGCCAATTCTCTACGATGTTCCCATCTTGTAAAATGACAGTAGTTTTTCGTCTTCTCGGCCCACGGTATTCTTATAAATGGTCGGTAAACCTTAAGCTCAAAAGCCCCGATTTTCTTCTGTAGTGATTGCTAAAATATTTAAGAGCTCAAACCAGCAAGTTGCTACAGAAAAGACATATTCTCAAAATACGTACTCTAATTTCTCCGATGTTGTTGTGCAATAAGCTCTTAATATAGTGTAAGATTTACATTCCTAAAATGAGTCTACGTCTGGCTTCTTTTATAAACACCAATATTGTTGATTATGAAGTCATGATTTTCAGTTTCCGAAAGAGACCCACGGTAGCTTAGTGGCTCGTTCTCGTGGTATGGGGTCCGATCCACATTAGGGCGGATTTAATTTTATTCTAAATGACCAGAGCTCTTAGGTTGACCTGGGTACCAGGAAATGTCTTGGGAAATAAAGGCAGTTTCCACGACAATGACCACATCAGCCATGAGTGCCGTCTGGTCTATACAAATATATGTCTAGCAACATGTGGACAATTCGCATAAATATTTCCTTGTAAGATTCTTTACCTCCCTGGTCTAATTCTTGTTTTCTTCTGACCACCTATATTTCTGTGTGAAGTGACCACATAACGACTTTGGTCTAGGGAAGTGTATACAAAGAGAAGGTAGAGGACACATTTGGGCTCTCTTAGACATTGGGTATATCGTGCTTCCCCATGTCGCTATAGATCAATCGGCATTCGATGTATTATGTTGATATCACACCGCCCCGTTTATTTCCCAGAATATCTCCTGGTACCATTTTGGCTTGGTCGACCTTGGAGGCCAGGCCATAGTCTCGATGGGGATGCGAACATAACACTACGAGTTCTGTAGGCAAGCCTTCTAGCCACTACGTTACCGCGGCTCCCCGGGCTAGTCTATGAAACGGTGCGTATATCGTGGACCAAAACGGAGAAAAATACTGACATGTAGGCATTGTACCTGCGGGCTTATGCATACTATACCTGTACAGGCATCGGTTTGTCGAAACTCCTGTCTGTTACACTTTTCACATGGGGCAGTGAGGAGCATTTTGTGTGATATTCACTGGCTCAGGAACGGAGCATTATGAGGAAGACTCTTTGCCGTGAAGTTGGAATCGCAACTAACCAACCAACCAACCAACCAACCAACCAACCAACCAACCAACCCACCCACCCACCCACTAACTAACTAACTAACATACCGACATTCGACAAGATCTGAACATCGAACGAATCTGGTTCATAAGCAGCATCTCAACTCATGTCATGTCATCTCATCTCGTCTCATCTCTTCTAATCTCGTCAGGTTCCTCTTGTACCTTGCAGTGTCGAGGTAAAGCATAAACAGCGGGAGAGTTCCCGAGTATGGGCTTCATATATCGAGGTTCACAAACAGCCTCATGTCAGGAAAATTGAAGTACTCTGGCCATATTAATCTCCCCAGTTGTACGGAAAGTACAGTGAAGGAAGGCCAGGTTCCTGGAAGAAATTGTCAGGGTTGGCCGGTATGAAGATGAACACAGGAGATTCCAGACACATTGAGCATTGAAATATATGAGACAGGGAAACTGGCAAAGAACTGATAAACTTGTCCGTAGTTTATTTTTGTTTCCGCTCACTCGCTTTGAACTCAAACGTAGTTCACACGCGTGCTGCTACATCTCGTGCACTGGACTGATGTTTGCGTGTGCATTAGCTTTCCCTATTACCAGTGTCCCTGGCGAAGGGGTTAACGACTTTCTCGGAATCCCGTATATCCACGTCTGTAACGCAGCTGCGCAAGATCCGGTAGCGGATCGCGTCGCATTGGTTACTTACGGGGTATGTGAGCCGATCGCTCAGAAAGCAATGGCAAACTAGTGAGCGTAATCTTGCCAAAACATCAAAAGCAGCTGAACAATGTTGGTGTTGACTGTGATGTCCTGTAAAGGATATGCAAAACATAAATAAATAAAATAAAAATTATCAGTATCCATCAGGCGAATCCACTTGGACTTCAGAGATACTTGTAAATTTACGTCCTCAGGTCAAGGACGGGAAGTCAACGTTTTAGTCTAGCTCACCGATGTAGGAGTTGAACCAGATACCTCGGCATCAGCACGCCGGATGTTTAAGAACGAGCGATCTTATCCGTTCCTCCATGCTGACCTACTCCGAATATTGTGATACGGTTAGCGTTCTACATAGTACCTGTTAGTAATGCCTGTGTATTTTATCATTTGTTTACGAATTACATTCTCAATTCTCATGATATTTTTCGGTGTGCATCTTCAAAAATAAGTTTTTGGGGTTTCATTATTCTTTCGTTTACGCTACCCCACTCCCCTCTCTCCCCCCCCCCCCCCCCCCCAGTATGAATAGCATAAGGTCAATGTGTACTTCTTAAAAATCTTACTCATATTTTGTAAAGAATCAAATGTCTAGTCTAATTAGATCAGCATGGTTGGTATACTTGTCTGTATCATATGTCTTTCCCTAAATAGTTCGTAAGTTTGTTGTTGATGTTGTTGTTGTTGATGATGTTGTTGTTATAACAGTTTTAATTCCGACAGGGAACAGCACAATCATTTCCATTTTGTCCATGAGCTCTTCAAGCGTGCGTGGAAGGCCTGAATGCTGATTCTCCTCATCCATCACTGTGGGTAGATAAAGTGTCTCTCTGGCCGTCTCGAAACCAGCACGGTGTCTAGATCTGGCAGGCTTCATCAACGCGGAGACCGTGTACCTCTAAGAGATGAAGAGATGTCACCTCAAACTAACTTCATGCACCTCTCATCTGCATTCCAGAGAGAGAGAGAGAGAGAGAGAGAGAGAGAGAGAGAGAGAGAGAGAGAGAGAGAGAGAGACTGCCCCACTACAAGCATTTGGGGGGGGGGGGGGGTGGGTGAGCCTATGGTGGAGAAATACCGTATGTAGCATTTCGAGATAGCCATCGACTGAAACGACAAGCCATCAACTGAAACGACGACATCGAGATTAAGTAGGGGGAGTTTTAGCCTGAAACTATTACAGATAAACTACAAACACTCACTAATTGGTGCCTGCGCAAAAAAATCCACTGTGGATAGTGCTCATTGGGAGAACTGGATAAATACCAAAGAACCATGAGATGAAGAAAAGAAGCTAATGATGGATTGGTCATACATTGGGAAAACCTGAGAATAGCGTAACAAGAGAGGCCTTAGTCTGAAGCCACAGGGCAAAATAAACAGAGGAAGAGCTAAAAACTCATGGTGAAGAAAAGTAGAAACAGAAATGACCAATATGGAAAGGGCATGGACAAAGCTGTATCGGATCAATTAAAATAGTTGGGGGGGGGGGGACGATTGGAGTTAATTGGTTGAGGGATTGTACCCTATTGGGGAATAAAGGGCAACGGAAAAAGATTTCAGCCTGATTCTCACATCATATGATCCAGTGGTGGTTTATTCTCTTAAGCGAGCATTACACTTTCGTTTATAAGGCGTATACGGTGTTTTAAACTATTTTATAACGTCTGTAGTTTTGGTAGTATTTTGCAAACCACAGACTTCAGTCTCCACAGACTCGACACGTTACTTTGGCTTCAAACAACGTCAGAAATATTAATAATGAAACATAGAAGACATATGACACACGGTGGCAGAAGGCCATTGGTACAGCGCGCAGACTACAGTGAAGAAACTATATTGTCGTTCCCCCACTTTTTCCTTTGATCACTTATGCAGTAAATGACAGAAATATTCCAATTTTTCTAAAATATTATTGACACTCAACGGGTAGAAAGTAAAAATCAAGAAGAATCAATGTGATTGGTATGAAGTACACAATCATCTCATGTCTGAACATATTTTTTGAAAGCTTCACATTCCGAAGAAATGCATATTGTATTGACTTGCATTCTGGTAATATTTTCCTGAAATTATCTTGCCATTTCTGTCTTTTCTGGGGATTTTCTTTTCCACCTCTGTTTATGGCTGACTGACTAGACTTATTTACCACACTCGTCGATTACAATTCATGTTATGAGCTGATGCTGTTTTCGTAATTTCAGTAAACTAACCTCCTCGTATACAAGTCTGGCTCTTCTTCTTCTTCTTCCTCTTTTTTCATTCCTCTTCTTTCTTGTCTTTCTTTTCCCTTCTTCTTTCTCCTTCTGCCCCCTTCTTCCTTTTTCTTCTTCCACATCTTCCTTCTTATTTCTTCATTTTACTCCCTCTTTCTCCTCATTATTCCTCTACTCCCCGCTCCCTCTTCTTTCTCCTTCTCCCTCCTCCTACTTCCTCCTCCATCCTCCACATGTTCCTCCTCTTTCTTCCTAATTCTTCTATTTCCTTCATCTGTCTCTTCCTTCTCTTACCTTCTTCATCCTGCGACGTCCTTGCAAAAGCAACTTAAATATATCGTAGCATCCGCCGCAGTAAATGCAGTAATATTGTACACACATATTGTTGAAATGCTTTGTGCACATTGGTATGCTTACGAGTGGAGATGACGAAATGGCTAGTCTAATCGACAGTTGGTCACTTAATACATGATCACAATAGAGAGCCACTGTAGCTACACGACTACAATAGAGAGTTGCTGTAGCTACATGATTAATAATTATAATAGAGAGTTGCTGTAGCTACATGATTACAATAGACAGCCGCTGTTGCTACATGATTACAATAGACAGCCGCTGTCTGTAGCTACATGATTAATAATTATAATAGAGAGCCGCTGTAGCTACATAATTACAATAGACAGCCGCTGTAGCTACATGATTACAATAGACAGCCGCTGTAGCTACATGATTAATAATTATAATAGAGAGCCGCTGTAGCTACATAATTACAATAGACAGCCGCTGTAGCTACATGATTACAATAGAGAGTTGATGTAGCTACATGATTACAATAGACAGCCGCTGTAGCTACATGATTAATAATTATAATAGAGAGCCGCTGTAGCTACATAATTACAATAGACAGCCGCTGTAGCTACATGATTACAATAGAGAGTTGATGTAGCTACATGATTACAATAGAGAGTTGATATAGCTACATGATTAATAATTATAATAGAGAGCCGCTGTAGCTACATAATTACAATAGACAGCCGCTGTAGCTACATGATTACAATAGAGAGTTGATGTAGCTACATGATTACAATAGAGAGTTGATGTAGCTACATGATTAATAATTATAATAGAGAGCCGCTGTAGCTACATAATTACAATAGACATCCGCTGTAGCTACATGATTACAATAGAGAGTTGATGTAGCTACATGATTACAATAGAGAGTTGATGTAGCTACATGATTACAATAGAGAGTTGATGTAGCTACATGATTAATAATTATAATAGAGAGCCGCTGTAGCTACATGATTACAATAGAGAGCCGCTGTAGCTAAATGATTACAATAGACAGCCGCTGTAGCTACATGATTACAATAGACAGCCGCTGTAGCTACATGATTACAATAGACAGCCGCTGTAGCTAAATGATTACAATACACAGCCGCTGTTGCTACATGATTAATAATTATAATAGAGAGCCGCTGTAGCTACATGATTACAACAGATAGCCGCATGCCTGCAGGCCCGGGGGCCATGCTTTCTCAACGTCATCGAGGAGGATTGTCTTTTTAATTGAGCTGAGCTCCCACGTCGACCTGGCTTAGATTGGGCACTGTGATATTTTCTTGGGAAATAAACGCGACCGGCCTGACATTATCGGCATCACCCATGTATTTCCGACTGGCCTATATAAATATGTGGCTCGCAACATGTATGCAGTACTCCTCAACGCATGTAAGGGTAATTTACTTTATCGACTGTTCCAGGGACCATACTATATGCGGTCTACACTTAAGATGTGTCGGGGGATGGGGGGGGGGGGTGTTGAGTGGTCTCGAGGTATGGTGTCTGCCTCGAGTGTTAGAGGTCCCAGGTTCAAGCCCCAGCGAGGGCCGGAATCTTTTCACGTGGACTTCTAGTAACATTTCCCCTCGTCTCCGGGTAGTGAGATCGGACGCATGTGTGTATTGTTGCGCACGTAAAATATCCCTTGGCAGTTGGAAATCGAAAAGGAGTAGTCTAACGGCGCTGCCCTGGCAAAATTTCGAGTTACAAATCTACCCAACGCATTTCGGGATCATCGCCGGTGATACGGAGTTCGTGCACTGAGCTGAGATTCTCCTGACTCAGGCTTGAGTTAGGAGTAGAACGGAACGCTTATGGGTTACACCCGTGTGCCATGATGATGATCCGTCGACTAAACTAAACTAAACTAAACTAAACTAAACTAAACTAAATTAAACTAAACTAAACTAAACTAAACTAAACTTCTCAAAGCATGTAAGAGTCCTTTACTTTATGCACTGTTCCAGGGACCATAACATATGCGAGCGACACTTACGATGTGTGTCTTGTTCGGTCTAAAACAACTTATCTTTCAACCACGCCCCGGCTGGCAACAAAACAAGAAGGTGTTTCCGGTATTCTTATGTTATGCGAAGATACCCTACAGGCATATATGCTGACGTCATTATAAAAGAGATTGGTGTGGTCCTGTAGTGTCTTCTGTTAGCGAAAACTCAAAGAGATTATTACCACGCAGAACCAAGCGAAGACAAAAACACCATCTGGAATGATTTGAAAAAATGCACTGAGGCGGTCACGATAGGTGTGGAGGCGTTTGGAAACATGATACACGATCTCTGTTGGAGTCCATTCTAAGTGACCGTTTTTGCTTGCTTGAAATCAACCGACGTCTGCAATTTTGTTTCCTGTGTGAACTCAGTCTTCTGAATTAGCACCTGGAATCGTAGAACATTATATGAAACGGGAAATATGGCACAAGTAAGGGAGGAGATGAATAGATGAGATTAGCATTTCGTGATTAGGCGAATGAATGTCGAGCTTCTATAACTCGAAAGTCCTTTATCTGGAATCGAACGGAAATCGAAATAGAGGAAGACCCCAAAACACAAGGAGACATGGATTTGAGACATAAATGATGAAATATTAATTATACATTTAAAATGGTGTATATCCTGGTGTTGGGGTTAATCACATCATCCTGCAAAAGACAAACATCATTTTAAATAAATAATAGGACGGCTTGGGGTTAATTCGTCACGGGCCCAAGAAATAGTACGGCTTGGGGTTAATTCGTCGCGGGCCCAAGAAATAGGACGGCTTGGGGTTAATTCGTCGCGGACCCAAGAAATAAGACTTATTGCCTGAATCCACCCGTCAGATTAGGTACACTGATATAAATAGGTATAAACTGAAATTCATAAAGAAAGAAGCACAAATAATACACACAAGTCCAAGTAACAGCAGGAGATAAGAATACGTGTGAAAGGAGATTCGCGCACATTAGGTTAAGATAGAAAGCGTTAAGTAAAAGCCTAGTTATAACAGATTAATATAACTTCAAAACAATGTTTTCCCGTAGTAAATTCGAATGACGAAGACGCAAACAATAGATTGCACAATTTATTGTCAGGAATATTTTTCTGCATCTCGTCAGGTACATACTGCAGAAATCACACAACATAAACTAAAGCAGTAAGATAAATCCTTCAAACTGCAATATACAACAAAAATATTCACACAATAATTTGAATTGTTATCATGGCAATATAATAACTATCTTGGCTATAACAAAGTTCAATTACAGCTTTGATTGCATACACTTTTCATTACTTTGAGCAGTAACACAATTACACCCCACCTTAAAGATTCTCGATCCTTTGACAGTTCCTCTGCCTCAGGAATTCCCATGCACAGATGTCATTATTGCCCTGTTGTTTACCGTCAAGTTGGTGACCTCTGCCACTTCTTCCAGCAACTATGCTGTCTATTACTGTTCTTCCTAAACTATTGCAACGTTTAATATGGCTCTCGTATTTCAGTTATCAAGACATGAGAATGTTTATAAGTCAGTTTTCTGGAAGTTCAGATCTTGTAAAATATCAGTATGGTCTTGATCCACGTTATTCTAAGAATTCTCTGTAACATCACAGTTCAGTGATTGTGAAATGACCCATGTTCGTATCCCTGTGTGGCTACAACAATCACGCGGTGTAATAATCACCTTCATTTTTGTACCAAGAAATCGCCAGCCGCTTATCCTAAAATAAATTTCGTGAAAGTGAAGTTCACGTTTAATGTCACTAACTGAATCAAAGGAAGCACAGACAATAGACAGCAGACTGTATTTGTAACAGGACCCTTTCCCACTACTTGAAAGGTTCTTTGGTATAAGGTGCTGGTCCCATTTCTTGGTAGACCAATCTGCGCTCGATGGGTGATATAGTGAACATCACGCTTGTCGCCTTGATTTCCTGTGACATTTTTCTGGTAACCTTTGTATGCTGACTTGACCTGGGAGCATAGACCAATTTAAAAAAAAAAAATATCTGCTCTGTTGGAGATTCGAACATATGACCACAGGGTCGACAGGCAAGCGTGATACCGCGACACCCGCGCAATTTATTGCCTGACATATTTCACTGCATCTCTTTGGGTGGTTTTGTGTCTTCTTTGTTTACATTTCATGAGATTGTTTTCACCATCTATGAAGTAGCTGATGATACAATATTGATTGCAAACATTGAACAGCATCTGCAACATTTAGTAGATGCTTTTATTGTAGACAGTGAACAAACAGAGTTAAAATTAAATTGCAAGAAAGCAGATTATTGTCGTTATTAAGAAGAAATAAATACCACAATGTAATATACGGGTAAATGGGAATATTCTTAAACAAGTGAATCGGTTCAGCTATCTCGGAAAAGTCATAACATCTAATAAGATTACCTTAAAGAGATTAGAACAAGAATCGCTATGGCATAGGCAGCCTTTTACAAGATGGAAAACATACTGACCAACAAAAAAGATGTTAATTCGAACGAGAAAAAAGAGTATATATTTGCTACATTGAATCTGTACTTTTGTATGGATAATGAGCAGACAACCTGAAAAACATCTAATGTCAGTGAAAATGTGGTTTTTGAGAAAAATAAAAATAATACCATGAACAGATCGCAAACTGATCAGTGAATTTAGACGTAAACAGTCAACATTTCGTGGGCACGTTATGAGGAGAAATAAACAATTGGAAAGACTGAGAGGATATATATATATATGGATTTAGGAACAGTGACCCGACACGGCTCTCATAATATAACTCAATGTATTAATTGTTCATCTATCTGTGTTGTCGATCGTTTTAAGGTGTCCATTATTTCACCGCAATTCTTGGACAAAAAGACTAGTTAGTTAATTAGTTAGTTAGTTAGTTAGTTAATTAGTTAGTTAGTTAGTTAGTTAGTTAGTTAGTCGCGGTTCCAACTTCATGGCAACGGGTCGTCCCCATTATGCTCCTTTTCTGTGTCAGTGAATATCACACAAAATGCTCCCCACTGCCCAATGTGACAAGTGGAACAGACAGGAGTCTCGTCAAGCCAACAGCCCGCACAGGTACACTGTGCATAATGACGCCGCTACAATGCCAACACAATAAAGTCCTCCACGAAAAATACAGTTCATCGTCATTCACTAGAAAGACTTCATTAACCCCGGTGGTATCCCACACGGCTCGGTCTCTTTCCGCAGGGCGACCCGCCGAAAGTGCCGCACAAGGCACTAACTCCGTAGCTCCAGCGACGGCTCCCAGGAGTCTCCTGAAAAATGCACTTGTGAACCGAAAAGGCAAACCAGTCAATTCAGAGACCACCGGCCATTGTCCCGAACATGAAGTTCCCTGTGCAAACAACGGACAGATGTAAAAGCATTCCACACGAATCTCACAGCTCACAGTGTCGCGCCAAGCACTCACTTGGTAGCAGGGCGACGGAACCATGTACTACTAGTCCAACATGAGGAAAATGCGAATGCAAACGGTAGCCACAAACATAAACACGCCACAGGACTTAACTGTTCAATGCCTAACCGCCATGTTGGGGAGCGGAAGTGTGGAAAAAAGAAAGAAAAGACAAATATACTACTAGCAAGGAACGACATGAAGATACTTACTCTCTTCGAGTACAATTCTGTATAATGAAGTGTACCCATTACGTTGTTTGTTTAGATTCACATATATTATCTATACAGCATCTCCATGCCTCGCCTGTCCTGAATCACCGCGCAAGGTAATAGCTTTCTGTAAGGACAGTCTACGATAGCTCTCCAGCACTGATAATTGTCTGTGATCTACTCGGAAGGTGGGAATGCATCGACCTTCGTTCTAATTGTTCAGGGGAGACTAGTCCATGTCTCACTCACGCTCTCCTTCGCTTTATCAAACTTCGTGCTGCTGATGTTGTTTCGATCGTTTTGACTTACGCAATCCTTCCCCCCCTCCCCCCCCCACACACATACACACGCGCATATATATATATATATATATATATATATATATATATATATATATGTGTGTGTGTGTGTGTGTGTGTGTGTGTGTGTTTCTGTGTGCGTGCTGGCATATGCGTGTTTGCTATGTAATCACCATATAAAATACAATATTATTACAAATGAAATGCGATGTCAAGTGGACACATGTTAAACAATATTAAGTTATAGGGTGTATTTTTAATGGCTATGCAGTGTTTGAAAGTATTGCCGGTCCAAGTTTTGTATTCACCCTCTGTAAAGTTCATGCAATATAATAGGTAAATACAAAACCTGGACCGGCAATATTTTTCAAATACTGCACACTCATTAAAAATACATCCTGTATATTCAAATTCAAAGAGAGGCGGTGTTCAATATTGTTTATGTTCAGGCAAATATGGAATCAGACAAGGAATAAAAAAACAAGTAATATACAAGCAGATTTCATATCAGCGAAATGTTAAGGGAGATAAAGATAGCCAGTGTAATCTTGATCCCATTACCCATCCTGTCTATGAAAGTATGGGGCTGACACAATATACCCAACCACCAGTCACTACGTGGTTTACAAATTTAATCAATCAATCATGTGTCATGCCGGAAAGCGTGGGCGGTCATGACTCGCCATTTCACTCGATCACTAGAGTCGTGGATCAGCTCAGTGTTCCTGTCTATACCATACCATGTGGCCAAGTCATCCAGGTATTTACTTCTCGGTCTTCCCCTTTGGTCTGTTCCCTTCGATCTTGCCAGCTGTCACCAAGTTCTCCAATTCATTTCTTCTCATACCATGTCAAACATTTTTTTGACTGTCTGCGTCTAATTTCTCTAATGAATTTACGATTTTCATTTCATATCCATACAAAAGAACAGGCTCTATGTAGCACATCAACACTCTTTTTCTCCTTTCAATTGACATCTTTTTATTTGTCAGTATGTTTTTCATCTTGCTAAAGGCTACTTTCGCCATGGCGATTCTTGTTCTAATCTCCTCAAGGCATCTCCCATCAGATGTTATGACTGTTCCGAGATAATTGTACCGATCCTCTTGTTGAAGAGTATTCCCATTCAATTGTAAGTTACATTGTGGTATTTCGTTCTTCCTAGTGAAGACCATAATCTGTCTTTTTACAATTTAATTCTAACCCTAGTTGTTCACTGTGTACAACAACCGCATCTACTAATTGCTGCAGATCCTGCTCATTGTCTGCAATCAATACTGTATCATTTGCATATCTAATGTTATTGATGTTTCGTCCTCCATTGCTGATTCCATTTATATCTTCTACATTTCTGAAAATGTGTTCACTGTACAGGGAAAACAGATCTGGAGACATTACACATCTCTGCCTAACATCTGTCTTTATAGGCTGATATTGTCCCACTTCATTATCAATCCTTATGGCAGCTTGTTGTTTCCAATATATGATTTTTATAAGTCTAATGTCTTTTCCATCAATTTGTAGATCTGCAAGAATATCTACCAAGTAGACATATCTTACTCTGTCGAAAGCCTTTGTGTAGTCAATAAAGCAAAGATGTACATATTTGTTTACTTCTATAGAACGTTCAATAACTGATCGCAGTATATACACAGCATTTACTGTACCCTTTCCTTCTACAAACCCACATTGTTCTTCCCCTATGTCAGGTTGTATTTTCTTCCTCACTCTTTGCATGATAATTCGTAGCAAAATCTTCGTGATGTGACGCATTATACTAATTGGTCTATGTTGATCACATTCCAAGGCTCCTGATTTCTTTGGGATTGCAATGAATATAGAATTACATAATTCAGAAGATTGCAATGAATAAAGAATTACATAATTCAGAAGGTATTTCTCCGGTATCATATAATATGTTCAGCAGTCTGGTGACTTGATCTAGTCCATATTCTTCTAAAGCTTTAATCATTTCTGTTGTGATGTTATCTGCACCGGGGCCCTTGCCAACTTTCATATGTTTAAGAACATTTCGAACCTCCATCTTCAAAATTGGCTTTCCTTCATTATTAAATTGAATATAATATGTTTCATCTCTGTTTTCATCATAAAAGTTTTTCACAAATTCTGACAATACATGTAGAATCTGAACTGTTTCTATTATGATTTTGCCAACTTTAGTTTTTAGACAGCCTGCTGATGTACTTGTTCTTTTATTAGTAAGTTCCTGAATTCTTTTGTGCACTAATTTGGTATTTTGACTGTTGTGTTGTTTTTCAATTTCTAAGCAATTTTTCTCAAGCCATTCTTCTTTTTCCTCCTTACATAATATTCTGACTTGTCTGTGAATTTTTTTCATATTGGGCAGGATTATTTTTGTTGAGTCTTCTTGTTTCCATTAGTTGTAAAATTTCTTCAGTCATCCATTTCTTACGACCCACATTCTTTCATTTTGGAATAGTTGTTTCTGCAGCCAAACTCATTAAATTCGTCAACATTTCCCATTGATCACTCACATCCTGGAATAGGATCTCTAGATCAGACAATATGTCAAATCTGTTCTGTACTTCTATGTTGAATTTGTTTTGTATTTCCTTATCATTACTCAATGTACTATTACCCTCAATGTACCTGTAAGTAATCTGTGGTCACTATAACAATCAACACTGGGATTTTTTTTTGCTATTGTTAACGCATTTCTAAATCTTCTGCTAATCAGAATGTAATCAATCTGGTTTCTAATCCTGCTATCAGGACTCCTCCATGTCCATAATCTTCCAGGGTGTTGGTTAAACCAGGTGTTTCCTACAATCATTTCCTGCTCTTTTCCCCACTGTACAAGTCTGTATCCTCTTTTATTTCTCTCTTCTAAACCATAGTTTCCTACTGTGTATCTATCATCTTGATTTCCTACTTTTGCGTTGAAGTCTCCTATTATGATGTTTATTTCTGAATTTTTACATTTCTTTAAAGCAGACTCTATGTCATTATAAAATTCCTCTACACTATCTTCATTGGATTCCCTTGTTGGGGCATATACTTGAATAAAGTTTATGCTAAAAGGTATGTCGCTTAATTTAACAAGTAGAACTCTGTCTGACACGGCCCAATATCCTTGAACAGACTTTGATATTTACCAGTCCAAGATAATTGCCACCCCCTTTTGTAGAATTTCTTCTCCAGTATAAATAATCTTAAAATCTTCATCTATTTTCATGCCTGCTCCTGTCCATCTCGTTTCGCACATCCCTAAAATATTAATTTTCTATCTTTTCATTTCTTGTTTGATGTTATCTAATATTTCGTTGTCGTTTAACGTCCTAACATTCCATGTTGCTAATTTTAATGTCGCTGTCCTTGTCTTGCGATGATCGGTTATTAGGCGAATCATAATGAACTAAATACTTTTAAAGAAGGTAGTTTGCCGTTGCTTTCCTTCCTGGCAGTGACCGTACTGATTTTATTGTCCCAATAAATAGATCTAATGCCTGCCGTCGCGAAATTTGAGACGATAACCAACAACTATCTGTCGGCTGCCCTCAAAATTTCATCCACCACCTGCCTTCCGTGGCTTCTTTTGAACACTTCCAATAAACGAATATGAAATAACACCACATAATCCGCAGGAAAACACTAAAAACAGCGTCCGGAAGAATGAACGCGTTTACAAATTACACTTAGAATAAAAAGTAATCTTTAGCTTAATGTGTAGGCGTACAATCATTACGTTTCTTATAAGATTATTATACAACAAAAAATACATAATGTTATTACAAATGCTATATCAAATGAAAAAATTTGACAAATATTAGGGAATATTAGAATTCAAAGAAAGGCAGTCTTCAAAACTGTGATTTCTATGGATCAAAGAAAATGTTATACAATCACTGTATAATTACTAAACGCCCACTGTTTTTCCATTTCAATCGAACTTTTGTTTATTCTGGTCTATTGTCCTCAGGCTTTTCTTGTTTTATGTTCTACGGATAACAAGACCACACAAATAATTAAGATTCTCGTCATTGTTGTTTTCATTATCATGTGCCATGGGGACGGTCATGGCTCAGCGCCTCACATGATCATCAATGTCTTGGATGAAGTCTGTTTTGGTCTCGATTATGCGATGTGGCTCAGACATCCAGATATTTATCTCTCTGCCTTCCCCTTGCTCTTTTCTAATTATCTTGCCTGATGACACTCAGTTTTGTAATTTACAGGGTGTATTTTTAATGACTGTGCAATGTTTGAAAATATTGCCGGCCCAAGTTTTGTATTTATCTATTATGTTGCATGAACTTTACAGAGGGTGAATACACAATTTGAGCCGGCAATATTTTCAAACACTGCACAGTTATTAAAAATACACCCTATATTTCTCCTTATAATGCCCACAAATTTAGATTGCCTGCGTTCAATACCTCGAATCAATTAATAGTTTTAAATGGTTTTTCGTGGAACTTTCTCGTTAGTTTTTCTGTCTGTCTGTGGTATTCTTTGCATTTTCCCCAGAAACGACATTTCTACAGTCATTGCACGTTTCTTACATTGACTCCTTATTGCCCATAGTTTGCACAGACTCTCTATAGCACTTCATTGCTCTTTTTCTCCCTGCATGTTTTCCATCTTGCACAAGGTAACCTTTGCCATCATTCCTTACGTCAAGCTAAACGCTTACAGATACTGGTTGGTTGTCTTATTTTAAACTTTTGCATTTTGTAACCTAAATTTGCATACACATTTCTTGTTTCCAGTTATTATCAGATATGTTTCCACACCACCTCAGCCTAGCATTAGGCAGATCACTAAAATCACAAATTTTAACTGCCAAATAAAGGCAGGTTTGGACTAAAAATAGTGCACAATCAAATGAACAAGTACTATAATAAACATTTTGTTAATTGAACATTGAAATTGCGAAAGATACCACGAAATAAAACGAATAACACGATGATCCTAGTACGGCGATATATCGTCCTACTGTCCAAATAGGAGGTCACATATGGCGATATATTATCCTTCGGCACTGAATCGCTTAATACTGCACAGAACACTGTCAGGTGGCGAAGGAGCGCAGTGGCTAGCCTGTTTGCCTGGCAGTGCTGTGATGATATCTTCGAATCCTCTGCCGAGCCGGATTTTTAAAATAGATCTGACCTCCAGGTTGATCCATCCTAAAAAGTGTAACTGCAAATGTTTTGGGAAGTACAGGCGGCAGGCTTGAAACTGACCAAATCATCAATCGATTGCCGATTGGTCAATGCAATTATGCGGTTATCACCACATACCCAATAGGCCTCAAGGTATGTAGAAGTGTTGTTTATTTATTTATTTGCTTACATTCTACAGGGCACTATAAACAGGGCACCATAAACAGGGCATTATAAACAGGGCACTATAAACAAAATACATGATACATATATTGTCAGCGTAAGAGAGTGATCTGAGTGGCACTCAAATTGACATAACGTGGGGTAACAAAATATCTGAGTCAAAATATAATAAACGAACAGCCGTAACAGGACAGTATGTGAAAGTAATGACAGTATTGAATACAACAACAATTAAAAGGATAGTTGGTGAAAGTAATAACAATATTGAATACAATGATAATTATGAGTGCAGTTGATGAAAGTAATAACAGTATTAAATACAGCGACATTTAAGAGGTTAATTGCAGAAAATATTAATAACAATTACATACAAGATATATTTAACGAAGCGAATAAGACTGAGTGAATTAAAGTAACAAAACTCCCCGAGCGAACTAATTGGCACCTTGCCGTCTTGACAGAAGATAGTTTGTAAAATGGAGTTACCTCTCCATAACACAAAGTCTGGGCTGAAATTAGAGACCATGTGTTGCCCATGCAGCATGATCCCTCTCTCGGTCTGTCTAGTGTACTCCAGAGGAAAGGTAACACCAATACGTCTGGAACAAGACAATCTGCAGAAGCTGCCGGATCAGCAAAGCAATGCTCTAACTGTCAGTCTGTCGGAGCTTCGATCCTAGACCGGTTGTCAACCAAGGCTTAGGGCCTGGTTAGCACTGCCATGACATTCAGTCTTTAAGTTGCATTTCCGCGCACTAGGATAAGGCTTGTACCCTCCCAACTGCCCTCCTCCGCCCGAAGCCGTTGGCGCAGTGTGGGGTGTCGGGTGTAGTAAGCGTCGCCCAACAATCGGAGCGAACTAGTATAAAACTATTTAGGGCCGCAAGAGAGGTCACCGTTGCCGCCGGGCTTTATGCTCTTGCGTTTAAACTTCCGGTGTGCTAACGACGGAGTAGGGATTCATTGCCTACACCACTGTTGGACTTCAACGTTGACGTCTCGTTAAGAACGCAATGACAAACTACTGAACATAAATAATCGTAGACAATCAATGTAATGCAATCTTTTCTCAGCTTATATGCTTGCTTGCTTGCTTTCTTGCTTGCTTGCTTGCTTGCTTGCTTGCTTGCTTGCTTGCTTGCTTGCTTGCTTGCTTGCTTGCTTGCTTGCTTGCTTGTGTTCGTTGGCTTGAGCTCCAACGCGAAGTCCTGTATGTCGGATGAAGGCAACCTGTTGTCCAACATCAGTGTGGTGTCATACAGGACCTGAGTTTTGCGTGAGTATCCGTTGTCCCATGTCTGGCTTATTGGTGTGCAGACTGGTGGTTCCTCGCCGTACAGGCAGACACTCTCCGACTTCGGAGGAATCGGCGATCCTACTGACTTTAGTCAGGACCCCGATGGGACGCTCGACGAGAACGCGTCAGTAGGTCTTGGCCAGTACATAACCCGGCCCTGGTGCCTTGGAAACACCTCTGCGTCCCTCATGGTATATAAAATACACGTTTATTGTTTGGCACAGATGTATTGGTGTTATTTTCCCCCAGATATAGTGGTGTTACCTTTCCTCTGGAGTGAATTAGGCAGGCCGAGAGAGGGATCATACTGCATGGGCAGCACATGGTTTTTATATTTCAGCCCAGGCTTTGTGCTATAGAGAGGTAACAGGAAGCTAACTGCTAAAACAAAAGTCCTTGTCTATCATGCCTGTTTCCTTAGTACTCTTCTTTTGGGCAGTGAAGCCTGGTCAACTTACTCACACCAAGATAAACGTTTAAACAGCTTTCATATGCGATGTCTGCGAAGAATACGTGGTACGAAGTTGCAAGACAACATCACAAATACTGACGTATTAGATTGGAAAGATCAGGTTGTGTGGCGGTTTGTCCTTTGCTCAGTCTTCGTAGACTAGATGGATGGGACGTTAGGAGGATGGATGATGGTAAATTTCCAAAGGACATATTTGTTTGGGTGAATTGCAGATGGGTAAGAGATCTCTGAGCGTGTGTGACGTAAGATGGTACACAATGGTGGAATTGGTCATGTGATCACATGCATCCATTGTGGACGAACATTTACAGCGCGAATTGGTCTAATCAGTCACATTCGCCACCGCCATGGGTTGTATGCCTTTTTGAAGAATGTAAAAAAACTATCGTCTGTCATGACGGCTAGGTGCCAATGCCATTGTTTGGCCTTCCTAAAAGTAGGGGAAAGAATTAGAAACTAGAGGACGAACTAGAGAATAGAAAAATTAAAAGCTATAGTTACTGACCGGGATTCGAACCTGTCGCCTTCAAATGACGACAGCGTCTTCCTGCAGGAATAAGTATCCTTCCACGCATGACCAACTAGACATCCGATAACTATATATTTCAATGTTTATGTTGTCTAGTGCGCCCTCTAGTCTCTTATTCTTTCTTCCTCTTCTAAGAACACCAAAGAATACGTGTGCATGTATTTATGAACTATCTATGTGGCCTCAAAAGGTTCCCCAACTGGTATCGTGTTTAGAGTAGCAAGATCTAGTTTACTATATACGACTTGGATCATACTTCCCTTCCCAGAACACTGACCACCCCTCACCCACCCCCCTTTTTTTCAAGAGGAAGAAAAAGAAATCAGTTTCCAACACGGAAAATAATTACACAGTGTTACACAATAACCTCTTCCTGGTGCCTTGTTTTGATACAAATATTTAAAATTTGTAATTTTACGAATAAAAACATTTCCGCATTGCCAGCAGCCATCTTGTATGTAAATTTACTATTAAAAAACTATGCTGGTAAAAACACGGTGTTTGCTTCTTGTTTTTGCGAGCTGGATTGATTTTAAGATTTAAACAGTCATCGGGGTCAAGCTAAAACTGTGGGACATTGAGCAATCAAATAAACGCGAAAAACACGGTCATGCGAGATGGAGACTTGGGCAAGACAAACACTTCTAGACATATATCCCCTGACATGTGGTTTTCCCCTCGCTTCTTCAGTGAGAACAAATCATCATCATATAACAGGTCTGTGCAGAACGTTGCTCTCATCACAAACAGTCAAAAAGAATCTCTATCGTTTGCTAGTTCTTCTAATCCATACATTTTCATTCTTAAGGTGTCTGCGATGTCCTGTATTTTCGTGCTGATCGACCCCTAAATTTTCTTCAAGAAATCATGACTTCTGGCACTGTTCCTTCTCAGCCAATTTGACTATAAATATTTAAAATAAATCAGGTATTTCAGCTATCGAGATATGCTCTTTATTGGCTAGATTTGTCCGATGTTCAAATATAATGCATGTCTGCATTAAGCTAGAATTCTTCTATGTTCAGTTCTTGTAGAATGTCAATGTTAAGTTAGATGTCTTCCATGTTCAGATCTGTAGAATGTTAATGTTTGTCAGTGTTAAGTTACATGTCTTCCATGTTCAGATCTGTAGAATGTCAATGTTAAGTTAAAATCAAAACAATGTTTTCCCGTAGTGAATTTGAATAACGAAGACACAAACCATAGATTGTACGATTTATTGCTGCATCTCGTCAGGTACATACTGCAGAAGTCACACAATATAGAGTAAAATAAATAGATACATCGTTCAAGCTGAAATATACACATGTTCGTACAGTAATATCAATTGTTTATCATGTTAATTTTAAACAGACTCATGTCTTTCTGGATGCACAAAATTGGCCTATGTAGAAGAATCATTATGGCTTCTGGAAGCTTTAAGAAACGACCATTTTGTGTATGTTAAGTTAGATGTCTTCCATGCTTAGATCTTAAGAATGTCAATGTTAAGAAAGAGGTTTTCCATATTCAGATCTGTAGAATGTCATTGTTAAGTTAGATGTCTCCCATGTTCAGATCTGTAGAATGTCAATGTTAAGTTAGATGTCTCCCATGTTCAGATCTGTAGAATGTCATTGTTAAGTTAGATGTCTTCCATGTTCAGATCTGTAGAATGTCAATGTTAAGTTAGATGTCTTCGATGTTCAGATGTGTAGAATGTCAATGTTAAGTTAGATGTCTTCCGTGTTCAGATCTGTAGAATGTCAGTGTTAAGTTAGATGTCTCCCATGTTCAGATCTGTAGAATGGCATTGTTAAGTTAGATGTCTCCCATGTTCAGATCTGTAGAATGTCAATGTTAAGTTAGATGTCTCCCATGTTCAGATCTGTAGAATGGCAATGTTAAGTTAGATGTCTCCCATGTTCAGATCTGTAGAATGTCAATGTTAAGTTAGATGTCTCCCATGTTCAGATCTGTAGAATGGCATTGTTAAGTTAGATGTCTCCCATGTTCAGATCTGTAGAATGTCAATGTTAAGTTAGATGTCTCCCATGTTCAGATCTGTAGAATGGCATTGTTAAGTTAGATGTCTCCCATGTTCAGATCTGTAGAATGGCATTGTTAAGTTAGATGTCTCCCATGTTCAGATCTGTAGAATGGCATTGTTAAGTTAGATGTCTCCCATGTTCAGATCTGTAGAATGTCAATGTTAAGGTAGATGTCTCCCATGTTCAGATCTGTAGAATGACATTGTTAAGTTAGACGTCTCCCATGTTCAGATCTGTAGAATGTCAATGTTAAGTTAGATGTCATTTATGTTCAGATCTGTAGAATGTCAATATTACTTTAGATGTCTTCCATGCTTAGATCTGTTGAATGTCAATGTTAAGAAAGCTGTCTTATATGCTTAGCTCTGTAGAATGTCAATGTAACGTTAGATGTCTTCGATGTTCATATCAGTAGAATGGCAATGTTAAGTTAACTATTTTTTAATGTTCAGATCTGTAAATTGTCAGTGTTAGACTTGATTTTTTCTATGTTCAGATCTGTAGAGTGTCAGTGTTAAATTAGATGCTTTCGATGTTCAGATCTGCAGAGTGTCAGTGTTGAGTTAGATGTCTTCGATGTTCAGATCTGTAGAGTTTCAGTGTTGAGTTAGATGCCTTCGATGTTCAGATCTGTAGAGTGTCAGTGTTGAGTTAGATGCCTTCGATGTTCAGATCTGTAGAGTGTCAATGTTGAGTTAGATGCCTTCGATGTTCATATCTGTAGAGTGTCAGTGTTGAGTTAGATGCCTTCGATGTTCAGATCTGTAGAGTGTCAGCGTTGAGTTAGATACCTTCGATGTTCAGATCTGTAGAGTGTCAGTGATGAGTTAGATGCCTTCGATGTTCAGATCTGTAGAGTGTCAGTGTTAAATTAGATGCTTTCGATGTTCAGATCTGCAGAGTGTCAGTGTTGAGTTAGATGTCTTCGATGTTCAGATCTGTAGAGTTTCAGTGTTGAGTTAGATGCCTTCGATGTTCAGATCTGTAGAGTGTCAGTGTTGAGTTAGATGCCTTCGATGTTCAGATCTGTAGAGTGTCAATGTTGAGTTAGATGCCTTCGATGTTCATATCTGTAGAGTGTCAGTGTTGAGTTAGATGCCTTCGATGTTCAGATCTGTAGAGTGTCAGCGTTGAGTTAGATACCTTCGATGTTCAGATCTGTAGAGTGTCAGTGATGAGTTAGATGCCTTCGATGTTCAGATCTGTAGAGTGCCAGTGTTGAGTTAGATGCCTTCGATGTTCAGATCTGTAGAGTGTCAGTGTTGAGTTAGATGCCTTCGATGTTCAGATCTGTAGAGTGTCAGTGTTGAGTTAGATGCCTTCGATGTTCAGATCTGTAGAGTGTCAGTGTTGAGTTAGATGCCTTCGATGTTCAGATCTGTAGAGTGTCAGTGTTGAGTTAAATGCCTTCGATGTTCAGATCTGTAGAGTGTCAGTGTTGAGTTAGATGCCTTAAATGTTCAGATCTGTAGAGTGTCAGTGATGAGTTAGATGCCTTCGATGTTCAGATCTGTAGAGTGCCAGTGTTGAGTTAAGTGCCTTCGATGTTCAGATCTGTAGAGTGTCAGTGTTGAGTTAGATGCCTTCGATGTTAAGATCTGTAGAGTGTCAGTGTTGAGTTAGATGCCTTTGATGTTCAGATCTGTAGAGTGTCAGTGTTGAGTTACATGCCTTCGATGTTCAGATCTGTAGAGTGTCAGTGTTGAGTTAGATGCCTTCGATGTTCAGATCTGTAGAGTGTCAGTGTTGAGTTAGATGCCTTCGATGTTCAGATCTGTAGAGTGTCAGTGTTGAGTTAGATGCCTTCGATGTTCAGATCTGTAGAGTGTCAGTGTTGAGTTAGATGCCTTTGATGTTCAGATCTGCAGAGTGTCCGTGTTAAATTAGATGTCTTCGATGTTCAGATCTGTAGAACGTCAGTGTTAGGTTTGATTTCTTCGATGTTCAGCTCTGTACAATATCAGTTTTAAGCTAGATTTCTTCGATGTTAGATCAGTAGAATGTCCGTGTTAAGTTGCCTTCGATGTTTAGATCTGTAGAAGGTCAGTATTGAGCTGGATTTCTTCGATGTTCAGATCTTGCAGAATGTCAGCGTTCTTCTTCTTCGAGACCAACGAACGATATACAAAGAACTCTGCTGTAATATTTTAGTTTAAAACACGTGACCAACGATATACAGAGAACTCTATTGTAATATTTCAGTTTAAACTTCAAAGTTTGATGATGCTCTGATATTACCTAGGCGCCATGCTGTTTATGAGCCAGGGCTAAGTCGTCTGGCTACTAAAATGGCCTCGAGGTACATTTGTAACTTCAATGAGGCACTGTCTTCCTTTGGAGGTGGTGGTTCGAACCCGTGTTCCCTAAAGCTTTCAGTTTTTGTATCGTTTCATGTCTTCTCCGATCCCTACTTCTTTATTTCTCCTACCGTCTTAAATAGCGTAAGATGTGCGAGGGTAGCATTTCCGTTAGTCCCAAGCATCATAACAGTTTACTTTGGTCAATGCATACTGAAAATAACTGACTTCAATTTACGTCCTTTCCACTGTGTTAGGCTTCAGTGAAAGTCATGAACTCACATTTTCACAGTGGTTATTGTTCCTTTCTAAAATCAGCTCGACGCCTGGTGGTGCAAAAAGAGTTAATTTATGTGAAAAACTATGACTTTCAGTAGCCTGTGAGAGGCTGCCACCTCCAACAGTCTGTTCAATGCTTTTATGTGAAGAGTTAAAGTAACAACCGCGTGAAAGTAAGCATTAAAAGCTCTAAAACTCAACAACCTTCCCCTCCTCGCCAATCATGGTGACTCGCAAACAGCAACAAAGACACAAAAACCATTTGCTCAACAATTATCTCTCTGCAACTACCAATTATTGCCGTTAAGTTGGCCATATCTGTCAGTATCCTGGCAACTACTACCCTATTTCCGCTTGACTCGACGACAATGTCATGTAACGGGTACAAACATTTCACCTGAAACGTTTTCAACCGTACAGACATTTTGGCAGTAGTCTATTAAACCGAATAGCTGCTTGTATCTCTTATATGTAAGAACAAAATCCGATAAACGTGTCACGTAATGTACATTGAATATGCCTTTGCCAGATTTGCCACTTTGATTTTAATATCCCCATATGTAATTTGTCGGCAGGCGATGTCGAAAGAGACTTGCTGTGTGGCTTGGGGGTGGTTGGAAAGGGGGGGGGGGAGGAATTACTAGGAAGAACGCAAATAAAACGCTTGAGGTGTAATGTAAGAGTGTAATTAGTTTAGTTTAGTTTAGTTTAGTCGATGGATCAACATCACGGCACACGGGTGTAACCCATAAGTGCTCCGTTCTCCTCCTAACTCAAACCTGAATCTGGAGAAACTCAGCTCAGTGCACGAACTCCGTTGCACAGGCGAGGATTTTTAACTCGAAATTTTGCCCGGGCAGCGCTGTTAGGCTACTCTTTTTCGATTTCCAACTGCCAAGGGATTTTTTTACGTGCGCAGCAATACACACGGGCGCCCGATCTCACTACCCAGAGACCAGGGGAAATTTTATTACTAGAAGTCCACGTGAAAATAAATCCCGGTCTACACTGGGGCATGAACCCGAGACCTCCAGCACTCGAGGCGGACACCATACCTCGAGACCACGCAGCCTCCCGAAAGTTTTTAGATGTGGCAGTTGGACTTCGGAACGAACAATAGATCCTTGCCTACCACAGGGATCACCATTATCTCCGGTACTGTTCAACGCCTACACAGTGAGAATCACCATTGAGCAGATCACTGGACCTGGTAGGACATTGTCATATGCCGTCATTATTTTAGTGTATCGTCAGGGTAAGGATAGAGATCAGGTTGCTGTGGAACTACAAACCGAACTCAATCGCATAAGTACTTGGTGTGTTGAAGCTGGGGCAATGGTCAACCCAACAAAGGTAACAGTGACTTGGTTCTCGTTGAATAATCATATTGTCAACACTCCAACACCAACTGTAAAACCGTGTTCAGAGACGGTGGTAAGCACGCAGGCAATGAATTACCTGTGGATACGGTTTGATCGAAGCCTTGCTTATAATGAGCACATAGACCAGGTGATAACAAAGGCCAAGCGGGGTTTGGCTGCGATGCGGGTGATGGCGGCAGCAAACTGTTAGCAGCGCCATCTATGTCTTCTTACGAGGTGCTGGTCATGTTTGTTTTTGAGTACGCGATGGCAATCTTGACTCTCAGTCGTAAGCAGATAGAAAGGATGGAAAGGATACAGAATGAAACTATGCGCATTATTCTTGGATGTACAAGAGATACAGCATGCAGGGCGATGCGCTACCTTCTTGATTTTCCAACTATTGAAGACAGAATACAAGTTTGCAGAGCACGCTTACCTCAGAGTTAACGCAAACACACAACATCCACTGCATAGTGAAATTGTGAAGGTAAATGGCAGCAAGTTAAAAAGAGGACGGCCGTGGATGGGTCAAGCCGAAGACACCCTTCAACAGATGTGTTCACTTAAGGACTGAGAACCTGGCGAGAATGGGTACAAGTGCCAACAGATTTCTGCGCATCCTTTTCAGTTTGCATCCAACTAGATAGAAAATGCAGACAAGAAAATCCGGCTGCTGTGGAGGCGGAAGTACAAGCGTTGATTTTCGAGAATTCGCTAGACGGTGGTGCTGTCATTTACACAGATGGGTCGGTCGTCCGACATGTGAGAAGCTCACGGGCCTTTACGGCTCGGGCCGGAGGGAGAATTGTGAAGGAGGACTCTGGTGCTTTTGCTGTGACCACAAGTAGCCTGACTATGGCAGTCATGGCAGTAAGTAAAGCAATAACATGGCTCGAGACACAGACATTCACTAGGGCATGTTTCCTTAGCGACTCAGTGAGCATGCTCAAGTGGATAGAGATGGGGTGGATTCGAAGAGAATGGTTGCTGTCTCTGAAGCGGTCTCGACTGGCAAAGATTAGTTTCATCTTTGTGCCAGGGCATGCGGAAGCACAAGGAAATGAGCGGGCTGACAAGCTTGCAGGTGAGGCTACTGTGTGTGTGTGTGGGGGGGGGGGGGGTGTTGGGGAGCCGGACGCGCCATGGACCAGGCTGACATTCTGAATGCTCTACGAGAAGTAAGACTTTTGCGAGAACCAAGTGGTGACTGTGAATCTACAACCATGGCCAGACTGCGAGAACAGCAAATTTTAACAAACAAGAACACTACGCAGGAAGCCAAAGAAGATTGATAAACCAACACAATGTCATCATCGTGTGCCAAGTTGGAGCGGCGTGGGAAATCATGTCCCTCTCATCGTCCTCATGATGTAGCAAGTCCTTTGCATAACGTCCCACTCACTAGGACCCGCCGAAAATCTGGCAGTTTCTCCTGCCTCGTGACCCCTCATGCCCAAGATGTCTGCGGTGTCCTGTGTCCATCGTCCTTCTGATCGACTCTGGCTCTTCTTCTCGAAACCATGCCTTCGGTCATCATCACGGCACCAGGGCCCGATGGGGTCAGGTATGGCCACATGAAGGGTTTGAGCGATGCAGACCTGGAGGAGATGACCGAATGCTTTAACCAGAGCATTAGGACAGCATCAGTCCCGCAGGATTGGGTGCACAGCTATCTCATCCCTCTCCCAAAACCATTCAAGGATCAGTCAAAGCTTAGCGGCGTTAGGATCATCACCCTGCAAAATACATTTGGGAAGGTTTTAGAGAAGATAGCTGCAGGATATTTTGGAAAGGGGGAAGCTTCTTCCAAGAGGCCTGGGGAGCTACAGGCCAGGAAAAGATACCTGGTCAAATGCAGCCACTTTTGCCTTTGATGTTTATGAGGGGTTCCAGAGTAGACAGGAAACGATGGCGGTAGCGCTTGATCTCGAGGATGCGTACAATAGAGTTCGATATGATATTTTGATGACCGCACTGATGGAGAAGGGGGTCAATCCCTGGTTGGTGAACTGGATAGCAGCCGTCCTGCACTCTCGTCTGGTTGCTCTCCGTCTGGGTGCATGGACCTGAGAGCCACATATGTTAACCCCGGGACTGCCACAGGGATCTGCAGTCTCACCGGTGCTCTTTAATGTGTATTCGAGCAAGATTGCAAACCTAGAAGCACTAGGGGTTTGAAGAATACTAACATTTGCAGATGATATTCTTGCATATAGGCAGGGGAGAGATAGGGAGCAAACAGCCCAGGAGTTACAGGCGACGGTAGATAAAGTGATTGACTGGTGCACAGAAATGAGTGCTGTCATCCACCCGGAAAAGGCGGCTGTTTTGTGGTGCTCTCTGGACAACAGGATTGTAAGAGCTGATGTCCCAAGCCTCGCGATAGATGGTAGAAATGTCAGCAGAGAGAACAAACTGAAGTATCTGGGGATCACATTTGACAGGAGCCTATCCTTCAAGGACCATGTGGAGACGGTTGTGACAAGATCTCAAAAGGGACTCAGTGCACTTAAAACTATGGCTGCAATGGACACAGAGCAGAGAATGATTTTCACACTATACCAGCACTTGATCCTCTCAGTAATTGATTATGGATTAGGTCTGCTCACTGTCTCAGAGAGTCAGCTGGTGAAGTTAGAGCCCATACAGAATGAAGCTATGCGGGTCATTCTGTGATGCACTAGAGACACCCCAGTAGTGTGTATGCGTTACATCCTTGGTCTGCCGACTGTTGCTGGTAGGCTCAAGGTGATGCAGGCGAGGGGCATACCTCAGAGTAGCTGCAGACACAGACCACCCACTGCATGAGGTGCTGGACGCAGTTAAGGGTCAGCGACTGATAAGAGGGAAATCATGGATGGCTCAGGCGGAGGATACGATCAAGACAGGTGTGCCCCTTGGAGAACATTAGGCGTGGAGAGGAGTGAGTCAGAGTACCAGCGGAGCAGTCAGACTTGTGCAGAGTTATAATCACATTAAGCCGGGAGTGCAGGGAGTGGCCAGCAGGGGCCACGGAAGTGGAAATCCAGCAACTAATTCAGGACAATGCTCACTCGGGTGATGTGATTATCTACACAGATGGTTCGGTGTCAAGAGGTGAGAGAAGTGGCTGGGGGTTCATAGCCAAAGCTAATGGTCGATGTTTGGGGCAGGAGAGCCTGGCATATGATACCACAACATCTAGCTTAAGAATGGAGGTGGAGGCGGTCACTGCGGCTCTCCGCTGGATGGAGAATACGACACACACACATCGTGATTGTAACTGACTCAGAAAGCATGCTGACGAGGGTGAGGACGGGCAGGCTTCGTGCGGAGTGGCTTGCTTCGCTTCGGAGGTCACGGGTGACACGCATCGCCTGGATCTTTTCTCCGGGGCATGCCGGTGTGCTGGGAAATGAACAGGCGGACAGATTGGCTGGCTCTGCAGAACTTGGTGGAGTATTGATACATGACAAGGCAGATGTGGTTGCGGCCTTGTGGGGGTACGTGCACACCTCGGAGGAGCAAATGGATTACCATGGTCTGGCAAGAATGAGACAGCGAGGAGTGCCGAGGGGATCTGGCCGACGCTCAACGCTGTGAGGAAAGGCGAGACGGACTTATAATGCTATTGGTACTATTAGTGTTGGAACTCTTCGCTGGCTACTGAGGATGGGGACGGAGCACTTATGGGAATGCCTCGAATGCTGTGATGTCGATTCCTAATTCAATAAATCAATCAATCAATCACCGGTATTTTCAAGGCACTATGGTTTTGATTTTTCCCACGCCTGAACCAACTCCGACTTCTGAGGTACTTATAATTTACATCCCCATGTTAAGAATGAGAAGTGAACATTTTAGTCCAACTGATCCCCTCCCCCATCCCCTTGGGGATGAACCCACTACCTCATCCTACATCGGATGTGTAAGAACGAGCGTCGTTTCCATTCATCGATGCTGACCTCCCTGTGACCTTTAATATGTTCAAAGTATTTCCTCTACAACCGAATTCCTCTACAAATACCTTCTATATGTGTCCTTGTTACGTTCACATGCCGATCTCTTCATGCCGCTCCGCCACCTCATCCTGACCGTT
>OY992882.1:95446106-95586106 GCA_963921405.1 Cepaea hortensis | reverse complement strand
TTTTGTTTCATTAACGCATGTGACATAACACTAACAAACGGCAACGCTCTGTAATATACACAAACAAAGAAACACGCATTGCACCTTGTAAATATACATTGCTTTGTATGAAATAAACGTTTAAAAAAAATGCATGTTGATATTTGAATGTTTCAGATAGGCTCTATTTGATAGTAATTCTGACCCCGAGATGTATTTATGTGCATGTATTTCACCAGTGAGTTATTTATCGCGGAAAGCGTGTATCCTCAGACATCCACCAAAGGTGTTGAAGATCCACGTTCGATTAATTCAAGTCTGCTGTAGTGGCCTTCCACGGAAAGGTCAAGAAAATATGTTTGTGCTAGATGTTATTTGTCTTGTTAAAAAGAAGACTTCCATCGCACACAAATACCCACACGAATGATGAAGTATCCCCATCCCTCTTTCCACTCTTCCCCGCAGATCACACAAGTGCACGAGCTCCACAGTGCTGAAGGGCAGTGAAATGTGAGAATACTAGAATCACATCCGTCATTAATGTCCTTTCCTGGGTAGTGTTTCTCGTTGTAGAGTGTAGCCACGGCAGCTGCTCATTTGACCTAATCCTTTCGGTTTCACATGCCGATGAATATTTAGCGTGTGTAAGTTGACACGAGGCCTCCTAATTTTAAGCCCTTGCCTATGAAGGTTAGGAGTCCGTTCCATCAACCCGGAATCTTAGGAGACGGTATAATGTCATAGAGTTTCTTCCTGCACAAATATCCGCAACTCGGTTCCTCGCTCTAGTATCGGGACCGAGATCGGGGTCGTCATTGCAGTACTAAACTGTCTTTAAGATAATTCACTTATAAAGGCGAGAAATCACACACTCACTCACTCAATCCCTCCCTCCTTCCCTCCCTCCTTCCCTCCCACCCGCCCGCCCGCCCGCCCGCACTCACTCACTCACTCACTCACTCACTCACTCACTCACTCACTCACTCACGCACTCACTCACGCACTCACCCACTCACTCTCTTACTTACTTACTTACTTACTTACTTACTTACTTACTTACTTACTTACTTACTTACTTACTTACTTACTTACATACATACATACGTACTTACTTACTTACTTACTCAGTCAGTCAGTCAATCAGTCAGTCAGTCAGTCACTCATTCACTCACGCACTCACTCACGCACTCACTCACGCACTCACTCACTCACTCTCTTACTTACTTACTTACTTACTTACATACATACGTACCTACTTACTTACTTACTTACTTACTTACTCAGTCAGTCAGTCAGTCAGTCAGTCAGTCAATCAATCAGTCAGTCAGTCAGTCAGTCAGTCAGTCACTCACTCACTCACTCACTCACTCAATCATTTATTTGCTTATGCCGTTTCAGTGGAGAAGGTGTTACGGACGCAGTTCTTTGTCCCGCATACCGCTTTCGAAATACAGTGGCAGGCGATTTGGCAGCAGGCCGCCTTCTTTGGTGTCTTATAAAATAGTATGGGTGCCGATCGTTCAGAAAGCAATGGCAAACTACTGTACGTAAACTTGCCCAGGAATCACGAACAACCAAAAAATGATGGGGTTGACTGCTACGTCCTGTAAAGGATATGCAACTAACTTTACTTACCTGCTTAATTATTTATTTACTTGGCGTTTACCGTTGGCTGGATGAACATTAGGGCAGACAGATGAATGAAGAGCTGGATTAATGGCACTTTAAAGTGAGCACTCAGACAGCATCTCTTAAGAGGACTCCGTAATGTACAAGTCAACAGGAGTTTCACTAAGTTGATTCATGTTGCACTATTTTGGTGTAAACTAATAGTTCTTTGATATCTCGTGTAGTCCTACTGTCAGACGCTAAGAGGACCAAGAGAAAGGAATATGTACAACAGCTTTATTTCATCTTTAGTTTTGTCTAATGGAATAGGTCGTCTGAGTTTCAATCCCCCATCTCTAATACTTCCACGCCCGGGATTACTTCCATTTATCAGTCAGGCTCTGCTAGAGAGTGGGGCCTTGCTGATTAATGGCTTTGCGTATTGCCTTTCCGTAGTTGCACACGTCAATCGATCTCACGATTTGCGAAGTAAATTCTCTGGTAATTTGTTACAAATACACTTTCATAACAGTGCCTAAAATGTCAATGGCAACTTAATGACCCATGTGCTACCGGAGCCTGCAAGGGAAGCAAAGAACAGTAACACTGCCATCCTTTCAGGCATGCCGTAAGGGGCGATTGAGAATGGTTGAGCTGAAAGCAGGCAGTATAAAGTATGTATGGTGAATTTGCCATTACGTAGTAAATTTCAGCCACGAAATCCAAACAACTATGAGCAAGAAACTCAAAGAAAAATGAATAACGCAGCTAACTAAGAGTAAAGAAAGGTTGTCTAAAAGATATATGACGCGTTGCGGACAAAGCTGCAAGGAATCCAGAGCGTTGATTAACTACCTATCATCTAGGAAAATCTCCAGGATTGGCATCTGGGATTTTAAAACTATGTATGAATTAAGAAAGACAAGGTGGTAGAAGAAATGGATTATGTTAAGGTTAACATTTTAGGATTATACGAAACAAGGTAGAAAGAAAGAGGCAAAACTCTTTTAAGCAAAGGTGAAACAGTGCCGTTCTTATGCCATACGGAGGAAAGAAGCAGTTGTCCTAATCTTATCCATCGTAGCAAAGAACGCATTAATAGAGTGAGCAATAGTTGTCCTAATCTTATCCATCGTAGCAGAGAACGCATTAATAGAGTGGGCAGCAGTTGTCCTAATCTTATCCATGGTAGCAGTGAACGCATTAATAGAGTGGGCAGCAGTTGTCCTAATCTTATCCATCGTAGCAGTGAACGCATTAATAGAGTGGGTGGCAGTTGTCCTAATCTTATCCATTGTAGCAGAGAACGCATTAATTGAGTGGGCAGCAGTTAATTCTAGAATAATTGAGTTGAGTTGGACTAAGAATTGACTTCATTGCACTCAGTACATTCCCATAAACGCTCCGTCCCCTCGTTCAACAGCAAGCGAAGAGTCACACCGCTATCTGAATTAAAGTTCTCCTGGTCTTCCCTCTCAGTTTTGAGATTTTACCAGAACCCCTTCCGATACCCCGCAATCTCATCTTTTCCACATACGAGTTCTCAATCTGTTCCACCTTTTCCACCTGGTAGTTCTAGAATAATAATAGCAAAGATTTAAAATTACAAAATAAAAATAAACGCATGTGATCAGTGTCGCGCGCCAACAATTAATACAGATGAATCAGTTAAGGAGCACATGTACGCCATCTTTAAAAAAAAAAAAAACAGAAAAAGAAGAAGAAGTCTAAGAAATGAAAATATCAAAATTCTGATGAATGATCTAAATGCTAGGATATGATCGATAGCACTGGTTATTAAGCGATCACGGAGAAACACTGACTAGGGAGACATGAAAATTGAGAATTCACCAATTATTGTGCAGTGAATCAATATTTCGTACGTGGAAGCATTTTCCCCCACTAAAGAATACATAAAGTAAAATGGAAACACGCGTCTACAAATCGAAAAACCAAACTGATCATATATGTATTAATACAAAATTTAGATAAAACCTACATTATGTAAAAGATTTTATAGGTGCAGATGTACATTTACATCATTATCTATTGATAAGTAAAATTAAGTTGAAACTCAAGAGATACAAACCATCTTATAAACACGGAACTCAATATAGTGTAGGATATCTCATAAACCAAGAAACTGAAGAACAATGTATGGTCACAGTTTCCGGTCTTACGACAATAAGCAAACGAAGTAAGCGCGGAAAAATGTTGGCCGCAGGTTAAACGCATTTGGAATAATTAGTAACATGAAAGTCATTAGGAAATGGGAACGGAGACACCAAGCCTAAAACTCTCAAGAAAATAAAAGAAACGAAACATAAAAAATAAAAATAAAAAAATAAAACAACGATTTAATTAATAGCAAAACCAGAGTTACAAAACTCACAGCAAAAAAAAAAAAAAAAATTAACTGAAGCTAACAAAGAATGTAAGAACCTCATAATAGTGGATACATGGCAAAATGTAGATGCCCTAGCAAGAGAGGCAGAAGTTGCAGCAGAAAGAGGAAATCTCTGATAACTTTACCGCACCACAAGGAAATTACCAGGACAATACAATCGACTAAGTGGACTTATCAAAATAGTACAGGGACAATTGCCACGACTATTAAAGTTCAAATGGAAAACTTGGTGGAATACTTTGATGAACTTCTTAATAGACCAGTCCCAAGTGGCCTTTCTGATATCGAGCCTGCAAACGTGGAGCTGGATATAAACTGAAAACGCATTAAAAGGGGAAATCAGAAAATCAATCAAGCTACTGAAGGATTGGTCCAGATGATATCCCAGTAGAAGCTATTAAATACAACATAGATATCTCAACTGAACTGTTGCAGAAATTATTCAACAGAGTTTGTGAGACTGAAGAAATACCTGCAGGCTGGAGAGAAGTATGTATTGTGAATTTGCCTTTAAAAAAGGGGGAGGAGGGACCTGTGTAAGTGTGGAATCTATAGGGATATAATGTTATTGTTCTTAATATTATGTCGTGGAAGAGCAACAGTATCAGAAATTATTGGCAGCATATGTCACAGAAGGATGTGGACAAACATGATCACCACAATACACGGCAAGACAATAAGAAGATGCGTAAAGCTGGCTAACACAACTTGTAGAACAATGTAGCTGCACAACCCAAGCAATTATAAACACGGTCTGCTATACAATCGGTTTGGCATGAGATGGCTGCGGTGGGAAGCGCGATATGCTCCATTAGGAGATGAAAAGCTGCAATAGCAGCGGCAGCAGCAACAGCAGCAGCAGCAGCAGCAGAAGCAGCAGCAGCAGCAGCAACAGCAGCAGCAGCAGAAGAAGAAGAAGAAGAAGAAGAAGAATAAGAAGAAGAAGAAGAAGAAGAAGAAGAAGAAGAAGAAGAAGAAGAAGAAGAAGAAGAAGAAGAAGAAGAAGAAGAAGAAGAAGAAGAAGAAATAGAATATATTTAAAATATAGCACTATTCAACCTTATATGTCTTTAAACACCATGCTAACAGTGCCATAATTTGATAATGACAGCAATGTATTAACAGCAGAACTGTAACAACAGAGGTGAAATGCTTCTCAACATAACCTCATGAGACAAGAAGAGACAGAATCAGAAATGACGTAGCAGGCAATTCCAGCATTTTCTGGCTGTTTGTGATTTTTGAGCAAACTTTTTTTAACGTTCAGTAGTTTGCCATTGCTTTCTGAACGACCGGCACTCATACCATAGCAGAGACACCAACGCAAAGTGATCTACTTCCAAATTGTTCACGGCTGTTTCAAACGCGTTATGCGGGATTACGAAATGACATCGTAACTCCTTCTCCACAGAGGCGGTCACAACTGTGCGGATAAATCTGTAGCTGACCATATTTCGTACTTTTTACTTGTTGTGTTTGTCATTTTTGTTACTGTTATTATTGAGAAAAACGAATTAACATAAGCCATTGCAAATTCTGATTAAAATTATAGAAAGTAATTATCTTGTTTGTCTTCGTGTTAATTATGATTTAATTCTTTGAAGTGTTTCACAATATGTCCTCCTACGCAAAATAATTTCATTAACTCCTATAAACATTGACTTTCAATGATTTTGACTTCCTTTATACAAGGTTTTGTTAGGAGCAAATTACTGTGTTATTTCCAAGAATTCTATTCTGGTTTCACATAAAAATGTGTTGTTGCTTTGAAACCTTTAAGATGTCACAATGTTTCTTTGACCTTGCCTGTACCAGGTCAGAATTATCTTTGTAACTTTAATAATGTGTCAATGTTAAGCACATCTGACTTCACTTTGTTCCTTCTATACATGTATTTTTCCCCTTTCGCTCACTTGAACCCAAGCGTAGTCTATGCAAGTGCTACTCTTCTTGTGCATTGGACAGATGTTTGCGTGTGGATTAGCTGTCCCAATAACCAGTGTCCTTCGCCATCAGGCGAACTCACTCCGACTTCTGAGGTACATTGTAATTTACGTCCCCAAGTCAAGGACGAAAAGTCAACATTTTAGTCCAACTGACCGGCTTTGGGGTTAAACCCGCTACCTCGTCTTCAGCAAATCGGAAGTTTAAGAGATAGTGCTCTTATCCGTTCGGCCATGCTTGACCTCCTGTCTGCTTGTGTGCGTTCTTGAGTTTCTAGTAAGTCTGTCCATTTGATTGCGTGCATACTTACGTGTGTGTTATGTCCCACATGTCTATTAATTTGTCTGTGCGACATGTCTTTCGGTGGGTATGTCCTCTTTCGGTATGCATATCTGTCAGTGTGGCATGTCTGTCTGTCGGTCGGTCGGTCTGTCTGTGTGACATGTCTGTCTGTCTCCCTGTGAGAGCAATGTCTCTCAGCTAATCAAGCACCTCAAAGGTAAGCGTTTCCAACTTCGGCATGCATGTTTGTCTGTCGGTCGGTCGGTCTGTCTGTGTGGCAAGTCTGTCTGTGTGCCATGTCTGTCTGTCTCCCTGTGAGAGCAATGCCTCTGATATAATCAACCACCCCAAAGGTCAGCGTTTCCAACTTCGGCATGCATATATAACAGGTTTGTTTCCTCTAGACCAGCGGTTCTCACCTTTTTTGCCCATGCACCCCTTCACCATATGTTCATAACGTCATTCCCCCCCCCCCCCTTTTCGTATTTTCTCCCTATAAATCCCCGGCCTCTACACAGTATACGTAAACATGGAAGCTAAATTTAATACACATACTAGAACAAGTCTAGAAGTCTAAATAACACGTGATTTGCAGGTCTACTTACGTTATAAAACGAATTTCAGAAGACCGTGAATTACAGAACGTATGGAGAAAAAAAAAAACAATATCAAGTAATCGGTTCTTGTATTAACTCGATCTTGAAATTATCTTAATTCCCCCCCCCCTGGAAACCCTAAAATCCCCCCCCCCCAGGGGGAGGGGGAGGGGGGGAATTCCCCACCGGTTGAGAACCACTGCTCTAGACAGATGCCACCCTGTGTAGCCGACTCCATTCACCCGTGGATAGATGTTTGTTTCTGAACAATTGTGCCGTTCCAGAGACTTTTCGATCAACTCTCTATGATTTCTGACTGCCGTGGATGTTCAACGAGCACAAATTGCCCACGGGACCTCCTGTTTTTTACCCTTATCTGAGGAAGTTAGGTATCCGACCTCACTATCCGAGAAATCAGAGGAACGTGTGGTGTACTGACATATAAGTGGTTCTTGAAAACATGCTCAGTCCTATGTAAGGATCGAACCCTTTAACTTCTGAGCTTCAGGCGGTTCCCTACCCACTCAGCCACAGTCCTTCCCAACTTTGTACGGATTGTAACTTGGCAAGTTTAAATTATGGCCCTTGTAATGATAGATATGACACAGTTCCTAAACTTGACCATTATTAATCCCTTGTAATGACAGACAGTTACAGTGCAGTTCCTAAAATAGACCAATTCTAAATCACGAAACCTGTAATGACAGTCTTATTACAGTTCCTAAACTTGACCAAGTGTAAATCACAAAACTTTTAATGTCACACATGGAACAGTTTCTAAAATAGACTAAGCCTAAATCCTCAAACTTGTAATGACAATCGTAGTATCGTACCTAAAATATATCAATTATAAATCCTGAAAATTGTAATGACAGTTGTCATGCACAGAAATAGCTTATCAAGACCACTGCTCATAAAATATGAACAGAGACATATAATCAACAAGTGTTAGCTGGGGAAAACAGAGAAGAACGAGAATGTTAGTTGTAGCAGTGAACCCGGCTGTCCACGAGAATCGCAGAGGTCACAAGTGACTACTTGATGGGCAACTATCTGGTCTCGGGCATTCAGGCATGGGACAGCTTAGAGAACACACGCAGCTTGAATCGACTAGACACATTACAATTCTTCCACCATACATAACAAGGAGTTTATCAATACCAAGATTTAAAGTAAAGTTACCTGACAACCATATAGTTATCATTATAGTTTCACCACAACGTTAAGCTAGGTACAGATCGTGTGGGTTTTGCGAAAGATAGACAGTGAGATTGTATTATCGATATTACAGTACTGTACCGGGAAGATATGGCCACTAAGCGTATTGTCTACAGTGGACAGTGAACAACCTCCAGAACATAAGTGTGAGAGTAACTCGGCTGGCTGTAGAAGTATCGCTGTTAAGTATCATCGTGAAAATAAAGTATATGTCAGGCTGCCACAATGTGTCGCGGCTACTACATTGTACGCATTTGTTAGAAACAAGTTTGTGAGCTAGCCAAGTGACGAGAATAGTCACGGTTACTACACCTGCCATACTGATACCTTTAGACACCACCATCGTAATCAAAAACCCCAGTAACCCCGTGGTAACAGTTATGGTACATTTCCTAAACTTGACCAAATCTAAATCTCAGAAACTGTAATGTCAGACATGGTATAGTTTTAAATTAGACCAAGCCTAAATACTGACACTTGTAATCACAGACATGGTACAGTTCCTTAACTTGACAAAGGCTAAATCTGGCCACTTGTAATGATAGATGTGATCCACTTCCTAAAACATGAGTTTGATCTCTCCTCCATCTCTGCCTTCCCCAAACTTTCGACGTCGATTTCTTTAAACATGTGTTTTATTTTCACTTCATTAATCTGGGCTACGGAAGTCGTTAACTTCAGCCCCGCAAAGTTTTAACTTTTAAAGCAAAATTGGATGCTTCTTTCGGAAGTGTATTTTATTTTGTTCCAGAAAGACCTTCTTGCAAGGTTTTATTTGTATTTTAATAATTATATTAGCGTTGACAGATCACTGAGCAATGACAATCTTTTAAAAGAGACCGTGTCACCGTCAAAACTATTAAACCAAAGGACCAAAGAGCAATTGTGACGGAATCAATAAGAACAACAGTTATCGCAGAAAGCAGCGGCCGCAATCCTTAGGCATTGATTCAAAGAGCAGGTTGGTGTTTTTCGTATCAATTATCTCCCTGTTTTGTGCACATGATGCAAATGTAATAAATTGTTTGAATTAATAAAAGTCATCACCCTAGCAGTAATTGCAAATGCTGTCGTCTTTTGGCAGCCAGCTGCTATTATCTTTTCAGTTTTTGGTGTTTTTAACCCGCTTCTTCCACCCCCACTTAACACATCATCGCTTCGCAGTTCCGCCTTCCAACATCCCACACAAGTCAAATGGATAGTTCAGGCCGCAGTATTCGGTCCGCAAGATTGTGGTAGAAGATGTTGCCGGATGCAGTAGAAATCTACACAACGTCTGTGATTGTGTCTGTTAGAAGATGTGATCAGACAGACAGACAGACAGACAGACAGACAGACAGACAGACAGACAGACAGACAGACAGACAGACAGACAGACAGGCAGGCAGACAGACAGACAAAAAATACGCATACACAGACAAACACATAGACAGACACAGACAGAGAGACAGCAATAGACACAGAAAGACACAGGCAGACAGACAGGCACAGGCAGACAGACAGGCACAGGCAGACAGACACCGACAGAAACACACAGACAGACACACACAGACAGACACAGACAGACACACACACAGACAGACACAAACAAAAAACACAGATATACACAGTCAGACTGATACAGAAACAGACACAGACAGACACAATGACACAAACAGAAAACAGTTCTATACCACAGACAGACACCGACAGATAACGACAGACACCTACAAACACATGCAGGCAGATGAAGACATACACAGATAGATCCAGACAGTCACATACAGACAGACACATACAGACAAACACTGAGAGACGCAGACATCAACAAACACATGCTGACACATACAGACAGACACTGAGAGACAGAGACATCGACAAACACATACAGACACATACAGACAGACACATACAGACAGACACTGAGAGACACAGACATCAACAAACACATACAGACACATACAAACAGACACTGAGAGACACAGACAGATAGACATTGACAGACACATACAAACAGACACCGACACAGACATATACAGACTCACAGACAGACGAAGACACACAGACAGACCGACAAGCAGGCAGACAGACAGATATATAGATATTAATATTCAAGTCACGAGCAGACTGCTAAATATTTCAGCATTACTATTTATAACTTATTTACCGTAAAAGGACTCGAATAAATGTCAACAAAAAGACGGAAAACAAGATAAATAGAATGGCAAAGTTAACAGAGATAAATTAACATACTGAATGTCTCATGAGAATGATAAAAGAAAACGTCGAATGTAATTTCTCAAGCTTTCAATAGTTTAATTTGATTGACACGAGCTTTGAATCGTCTGGCCCTGATTTCACCTAAATCAGAATCTCTGTGGAGTGGCCATAGGCGGTTGACATTCGTAACAGACTTCCATCTCTGGCAAAAGACTGTCTTAATTACCAGAATGTTTTCGTCCCATATGGTGTACTGTTATCTTTAACCGAATGTTTCGGTAAAGAAAAACAACTGGGACACTTCGGATCGTAAATATTGGGTCCCCCAAGGGGGTTGCGCGCATTGTAGTGTGGTACCAGTTGTTGGCAGGCGTGGAGGAAAATTCAAGGACAATAAAGATTGTATATTTATTATAAAGTGCTAAAGAGTTGATTACTAGAAAGACAGAAGTCTTGGTTATATCAAAGAAACAGATTGTGCCTAAATGTGCAATTACAGTAATTGGCGTTATTTTGGGGCAAGTGCTGAAATTAAGATATCTAGGCACATGGACAGCATCAAATTGAAGATGCATCACTGAGATAAAGAGCAGAAAAGGACAAGCAAAAACTGCATTCTATCAAATGAAGAACGATTTGTGCAATAAGTCACTGTCATTGAAAGTTAGAAAAAATGATTTTTGCATGTTACACAGAATCAGTTTTAACATAAGACTGCGAATACTGGAAAATGAGTAAACAGGCGTGGTTTTATAGAAGAATGCTGAAAATTAATTGGACAGCCAAAATGAACAATCAGGACGTTTCAAGGGAATCTGAGTCGCAAAGACAACTTAGCACAAACATCAGAAAGAGGCAGTCTCGTTTATTTTTCCACGATATGAGAAGACAAAAACTGGAACATGTTGTGACAACTTGAAAGATTTGCGGAAAGAGAGACAGAGAAAGACAGTGTGAGGCGATTCTTGACAGCACTGGATGATGATGACACAAAGAACATAAGTTTTCATGCTCGTCATTTCCTGGTTTACTGACACATACATTTTGTTACGTCACATTCTTTTGCATCCTTGTGAAAGTTGATCACAAAAAGATGGGATATTTCAACACAGAAGTCACAAACAATATGTTGCACGATTTATTGCCTGGCATATTTCGCTGCTTCTCGTCAGCTCTATACTGCAGAGATGTAATAAATGGGATATAGTTGGGACCATTATTTACATACCCTGCCTTTCATTTATTCACACTAACCATTGGTATCTAGTGACCTCACGCTTCACCTTATCTCTTGATTAGTGAGATCGGATACCAAGTCTCCTCTGATAAGGGCAAAAAAAAAAAAAAAAAACAGAAAAATCTCACATCGCAAACAGTGACATCGGATACCAAGTCTCCTTGGATAAGGACGAAAAACAGAAATATCCCACATAGCTAACAGTAACATCGAATACCAAGTCTCCTCCGATAAGGACGAAAAACAGAAAAATCGCACATCGCAAGTATTGGGTCATAAAAATTGTTAGGAAATAAAACCGAGCCATGAGTAAATACAGCCCGTCTATCGTAACCACCGGACGTTGGCATGCCTTACCACAGGTCCTGGGTTCGGTTCTCATCGGGGCGGTTTGGAATGTTTAAAACTGACCTGGTCTTTCAGGTCAACCCAGCCTACAACTGGTACCAGGAAATGTCCTGGGGAAGAAAGGCGGCGGTTGTGATAGCGACCACATCAGCACTGAGTGCCATTTGGTCAATACAAATATTGGCCCTATTTGTATGAAAAAGGGACTTGTATAGGGTGTATTTTTAATGATTGCAGTGTTTGAAAATATTGCCGGTCCAAGTTTTGTATTTACTTATTATGTTGCATGAACTTTACAGAGGGTGAATACAAAACTTGGACCAGTAATGTTTTCAAACACTGCAGTCATTAAAATAGACCCTGTACTTTTACACGAGACAGCGAGACAGAAGGCCGCGGAAAGACATGATCAGTAACGCCACACGGAATGTTCTAGAAGAAGATAAACAGATGAAGCGATGATACTACATGTCAATTTCTTCCCAGTGTGTTGTTTTCTGTCTAAATTGTTTTTGTTTGCAGTGTATGTTTTAGAGCTGTATAGCGCAATGGGGGAGATAAAACACAAAGCCCAGTGACAGGACACTGCAGTGGCTATGTGAAGTGGTATGACCATCACATGCTGTAGACCTGAAAGCACGCAGGAATACGTGGCCAGTCCTCCCCTCTTACAGCGAACGACGAGAGCTGGCTGGCATGGAGCCCTTGCCCGACAGCGCTCATGCTATTGCCAGCGTTACGTCCTAACCGTTTCGGCAACGCACCGGGCGAGGTTCGTTTCTCCCGTATATTACATGGATCCTAAGGAGAAGCAAAGAGTAGTAACACTCTAATCTGCCATGCATGCCGTAAGCGGCTATTAAGGATGATTCGCCAGTTTGTTAACAGGATCCTGAAGGGAAACAGAATATTAATACTGCAATCTACCATGTGCATTTTGCGTGTGGATTAGCTTTCCCTATTACCAGTGTCCCTCGGCATCAGGTGAACTCACTCCAACTTCTAATGTACTTGTAATTTACCCCCACAAGTCAAGGACGAGAAGTTAACATTTTAATTCTACTGGCCGGTATACGGTTGAATTCGCTTTCTAGGCATAAGCATACTTGAAGTTTAAGAGCGAGCGTTCTTATCCATTCTGCTATGATCATTCTGGAGACATTGAAAGATTTCATTAATAAACAGCTGATGGATGAACAGGTAGGTTTCCTACCAAACACATCCTGCAAGGACCAGATAGTCACATTACGCATAATATTAGAGCAAAGTACTGACTGAATTCGCCACTTTATATTGGATCTGTAGATTATGAAAATGCCTTTGACAGCAAATATGTGGATTCCCTTTGGAAGCTGATGCACTTAAGATCCCACAGAAAATCATTTACTTACTAAGGACAACATATAAAGACATGAAGTGGATATTTTTTCATAAGAGAAAACTGACAAATGATTTTGGAATTAAAAACAAAAGTACAATAGTGATGTCTTTTGTCACCATTATTATTTTACTGACTATAGACTGAGTTGCCGGTTCCCTGGCCGAGGGGTTAGCAGCTTTCTTCGTTAACCCCGAATACACGAGAATTAGAAGTGGTTCGAGTCGGGCCAGTGACTTATGAGAGTATGGAGCCGGTCGCTCAGAAAGTCGTGGCGTGCTGATGAGCGTAATCTAGCCTAGGAATCAACATACAACTGAAAGATGCTGATGTTGACCGCAATATCCTGAAAAAGGATGGAAACGCGGGGAAAAAAAACATAGACTGAGTTTTAACAATAAAACCAGAAATGGAATTTAATGAACTCTAACTAAGCAACTAAATGATTTGGAATTCGCCAATCACACTGCCCCCTCCCCATCTCTCTCTCTCTCTCTCTCTCTCTCTCTCTCTCTCTCTCTCTCTCTCACACACACACACACACACACACACACGCACGCACGCACGCACACACACACGTAATTAAATGCAGGATAAACTAATCGCACTTGAAGAGATGTCACAACAAGTAGGTCTCAAAATACACAGGGGTAGGACAAATATAATGAGATTAAATTGAGCAAATAACAACCCGATTTCCCTTGATGAAAGCCCAATTCTAGAAGCAGAATCATACACCTAAATATGTGCAGGTCCGCATGGCCGAATGGATAAGAACGCGAGTTCTTAAACATCCGGTGTGCTGATGCCGAGGTAAGCGGTTCAACCCCTACACCGGACAGCTGGACTAAAGTATTGACCTGACGTCCTTGACTTCGGGACGTAATTTACAAGTACCTCTGAAGTCGGAGTGGGTTCGCCTGATGGCGAGAGACACTGTTAATAGGGAAAGCTAATCCACATGCAAGATTCATTCCATCACTGCTGTAAATAGTGTGTATGAACTATGCTTGAATTTAAAGCGAGCGAGCGACCCCCAAAAAATGCACCTATATTGGAAGCGATGTAGACAAACACGAGGGAAGCGATAGGGATACTAAGATCAGAATGGAAAAGACACGAGGAGCTTTCGTAGAACCAGGAAATTAGTGGAAATCAAAGAAATGTACACTTATCACCAAACTTAGAATCCTTAACTCCAGTGTTAAATTGATACAATTGTATGGGTCAGAAATATGGAGAACCAGTTAAAGAAATACTAATAAATTACAAACATTCACTAACTGGCGCCCAGCGAAATAGTTAGAATAAGTGGTGTGATAGAATACCGAATGTTGAGCTCAAGGAGAGAGCGAAACAAATATAAATGAACCAAAAGATGAAGAAAAGACGATGGCACTGGATAGGACACAATGAGAAAACCTGAGGACAATATGGCTAGTCACTCTCTTGTCTGGGACCTACAAGATAGGACACACTGAGAAAACCTGAGGACAATATAGCTAGTCACTCTCTTGTCTGGAACCCTTAAGGTAAACGAAATAGCGGGAAACCCAAGAAGACGTGAGAAGAGAATATAAACAGAGATGAATAATATGGGGAACAGATAGGGAGCTGCGGATGATAGCAAGAGATAGGACGATTTGATGTGGTTTGGTTCAGGACTTATGCCCCAGTAGCAGCAGCAGTACCAGCAGCAGCAGCAGCAACAACAACAACAACAGCAGCAGCCGCAGCAGCAGAAAAAGAAGAGTATTCATTGGTGCAGTTTAATATGATACTTACATAGTCTTGACAAACAACCTTTGCTCTCCGTAGAATAATGTAATGGTTTTACCCTGTCTTTCTTATCCAAAAGATTGATTTTCGACCTCCGCCTTTTCCAGCTGACTGGGCAAGGAAGTTTCTAGCCCTGCCTAAGTGTAGACTTGGTGCCCAAAGCTGCTTTTACCGCACTGTATGAAGGTGAGATTTCCCTTTTATAGATTTACTAGCTGACACGGCCCGGCTTCGCCCAGACTCTGGTGGGGAGCATCTCATTTAAATCATATAAGTAGTCATATAAGATCCCGTTCCCGACTATCTGTATGTCTGTCTGTCTTGGGTAAATGGAGGAGGGAGGAGGAAGAGGGAGGTGGAGGAGGGAAGAGGAGGGAGGAGGAGGGAGGAGGAGACAGGAGGAATAGGAGGGAGGAGGAGGGATTAGGAAGAGGAGGGAGGAGTAGGGTGGAGGAGGAGGGGGAGGAGGAGGGAGGAGGAAGAGGGAGAAGGAGGGAGGAGGAGATCGCAGGAGGAGGAGGAGGAGGAGAGGGAGGAGGAGGAGGGAGAGGGAGGAGGAGGGAGGAGGAGGAGAGAGTAGGCGGAGGGAGGAGGCGGAGGGAGCAGGAAGAGGGAGGAAGAGGGAGGAGGAGGAGGGAGGAGAAGGAGGAGGGAGGAGTAGAGAGTGGGAGGAGGGAGGAGGCGGAGGGAGGAAGAGGGAGGAGGAAGAGGGAGAAGGAGGAGGGAGGAGAAGGAGGGAAGAGGATGAGAGGGAGGAGGAGGAAGAGGGAGGAGGAGGAATGTGAAGGGAGGAGGAGGGAGGAGGTAGAGGGAGGAGGAGGAGGAGGGAGGAGGATAGAGGAGGAGGAGGGATGAGGAGGAAGAGGGAGGAGGAGGAATGTGAAGGGAGGAGGAGGGAGGAGGTAGAGAGAGGAGGAGGAGGGAGGAAGACGGATGAGGGGGAGGAGGGATAAGGAGGAGAGGGAGGAGGAGGGGGAGGAGGGGGAGGAGGAGGGAGGAAGAAGGAGGAGGGAGGAAGACGGATGAGGGGGAGGAGGGAGGGGTAGGAGGGGGAGGAGGAGAAGGGAGGAGGAGGAGGGAGCAGGAGGAAGGAGGAGGGAGGAGGAGGAGGAAGAGGGAGGAGGAGGGAGGAGGAAGAGAGAGGAGGGAGGAGGAAGAGAGAGGAGGGAGGAGGAGGGAGGAAGAGATAGGCGGAGAGAGGAGGAGGAGGGAGGAGGAGGAGTAGGGATGAATAGGAGGGAGGAGAAGGGAGGAGGAGGGATTAAGAGAAAGAGGGGGGAAATGGGAGAAGGAGGAGGGAGGAGGGAGGAGGAGGAGGAAGAGGGAGGAGGAGGGAGGATGAGGAGGAGGGAGGAGGAGGGAGGATGGTGAAGGAGGAGGAGGAGGGAGGAGGGTGAAGGAGGAGGAGGAGGGAGGGGGAGGAGGAGGGAGAAGGAGGAGGAGGAGGAGAGAGGAGGAGGGAGGAGGTGGAGGGAGAAGGAGGAGGGAGGAAGAGGTAGAAGGAGGAGGGAGAAGGAGGGAGGAGGAGACAGGAGGAATAGGAGGGAGGAGGAGGGATTAGGAAGAGGAGGGAGGAGTAGGGTGGAGGAGGAGGGGGAGGAGGAGGAAGGAGGAAGAGGGAGAAGGAGGGAGGAGGAGAGAGGAGGAGGAGGAGGAGGAGGGGGAGGGAGTAGGAGGAGGGAGAGGGAGGAGGAGGGAGGAGGAGAGAGGAGGAGAGAGGAGGAGGAGGAGGAGGAGGAGGAGAAGGGAGTAGGAGGAGGGAGAGGGAGGAGGAGGGAGGAGGAGGAGAGAGTAGGCGGAGGGAGGAGGCGGAGGGAGCAGGAAGAGGGAGGAAGAGGGAGGAGGAAGAGGGAGAAGGAGGGAGGAGGAAGGAGGAGGGAGGAGGAAGGAGGAGTAGAGAGTGGGAGGAGGGAGGAGGCGGAGGGAGGAAGAGGGAGGAGGAAGAGGGAGAAGGGAGGAGGAGGGAGGAGGTAGTAGGATGATTGATTGCCATCCCACCAGGTTAATATGTTATCGCGGACCTCAGAGAGAAGTGTCTATGTAGAAGACCATTTCCTGGACGTACGTATTTTGGGAGGGGGAGGAGGGAGGAGGGAGGAGGAGGAAGAAGAAAAAAAAACTACGACAGTTGGCATCTCTGGAATGAAAGGAAGGCGTGTAGAAAATTTCATCTCAATCGGATGGGCCGTTCGCGAGCGTATAAAGGACATACATACATACATACAGAGATACGCACATCCTAATCTTATATATAAGATAAAGACATGGTATTCTCTTATGACAATAAAATCTACTTTTGAACATTAGGCTAATATGAATACTGTATGTCAAACAATGAACGTTTCATAATCAAATGTCTTACGACCTCTCAGTTCTAACATTCCAAACCAAACAATTTCCTGTCTCATGTCTGTAAAATAACATGCGTCTTTAGAAACTGCCAGGCATTCGGTGCAAGAACGAAGTTAAATAAAAGCCAATTCATTCAACAAAACTCTCTCTTTTTCGCCAGAAAGTTTATTTTCTCTTGTAACAATCCTAATTTCAAGCAGTAGCTCGATGTCCCTGGGTTGTAAACGGCTGGCTTTTACCACGCATATCGAGAGCGTTTCCTGTTTTTAACTTCCGTTTTAAAACATGAAATTTTCTGCGGACATCGTAACAATGTTACAGTCGGAAGTGACGCGTAAAAGGGTCGAAGATATATTGGAAAAACGACTAACATATCACTGTGGGATTTAAAAAGAGCTGTCGTTATAATCTGCAGTATTTAAAATCACTATAAACAGAAGTGTGGAGTTTGAATTGTATACATGTAGTTGTACAGATGCATATGCATCAATCCATCCATCTATCAATCCACACATTCACACACTATCCGTGTTTCCTCTAGCCCGTGCACCCAACCGTCTGCGCCTACATGCATCCTTCCGTCTATCCTGCAGTGGCGTTGTGGATCTCCGCGGCAAAGAGGCCATGCCGTTTCCTTCACGCTCAGTAGGTCATAGGGTTGTTATAGGCCTGCGTAATTCGGTTCAGGGAGGTCATGGGGTTGTTACAGGACAGCGCAATTCGATCCAGGAATGCAATTCTGTTTTTGGAGACCCCTGGGTTGTCGTCGGAGCTTTAAAGTTTATGATCCGTGAGGCACTTTCGGCAGGCAGTTAACAACTCAATGGAGAGACGCCTGGAAAGATGAGAGTAAGTGTTCTTGGTTATCAACCAAGATAAGACAGAATATATGGTAATTTCAAGAGACGGAATGGCTAGAAACTCTGGCCACATACAAATAGATAATATGACCATTAAAAGAACGGAAACATACAAATACCTGGGTACGATCTTCAACTGCTCCAACATCATAAGGGAAGAAATACAAACTAGAATCAACTCTGGAAATAAGATATACTATGCACTACAACATCTACTAAAATCAAAGGCGCTATCTCGTAACACCAAAATCACAATATACAAAACACTGATCAGACCAGTTGTGCTGTATGGCTCTGAAACTTGGAGTACAACGAAAGGAGATGAAGCCTTGTTACAAACCTTTGAGAACAAAATTTTAAGACGCATCTTTGGACCCATTAGGGATACACAAAGTGGAGAGTGGAAAAGAAGAAGTAACAAAGACATTTATGATCTGTTTAAGTCCCCGCTAATCACTGGTATCATGAAGGCTAATAGACTACAATGGCTGGGGCATATAGAAAGAATGGAAGATAATAGGGAAACAAAACTCGCTTACACTCAGGAAATAAATGACCGTAGACCCCGAGGTAGACCAAGAAGGCGGTGGAGAGATAATACATGTACAGACCTACAAGCACTTGGAATCAACGACTGGCAAGAGAAGGTCCACCAGAGAGACGAATGGAGACGGATTGTATTTGCAGCAAAGAACCTCAATGGCTCGGAACGCTGAAGAAGAAGAAGAAGAAGTTCTATGCAGTGAATGTTATCGGTGTAATATTGACCACATCCGCCGTGGAGTGACATTTTATCTATAAAAGCACGGGTGTAGCGACATATACCTAATGAGCCTTCAGGTGTGTAAAAGGGGTCCTTTACTTTACTATTTACATGACAGACACACGGTAGACTCGTATACTCAAATGAGAAAATACGAGTATGATGAAGCTTAGTATTAGCAGAAGTAGTAGTAGCAGTATTTACAATAGTAGTAGCAGCAGCAGCAGTAGTAGTAGTAGTAAGTATTAGTAGTTTGTAGTAATAGTAGTAGTAGCAGTAGCAGTAGTAGTGGTGGTGGTGGTGGTGGTGGTGGTGGTGGTGGTGGTGGTGGTGGTAGTAGTAGTAGTAGTAGTAATAGTAGTAGTAGTAGTAGTAGTAGTAGTAGTAGTAGTAGTAGTAGTAGTAGTAGTAGTAGTAGTAGTAGTAGTAGTAGTAGTAGTAGTAGTAGTAAAATGTGCATTCTAATGACTGAAGAAAACAAATGCAAGGAATACTCATAATACTCGTAGGTAGTGAATCTTAGAATGCAAATGAACACATTAGGGAGACCTTGGAAGAAACAGAGATGTGGCTCCTAAGACAAATGGTGCGAATTTCTTGAATTGCCAGAGTCACTATCGAGGATTGCATGAAAGAGGCTAATGAAACTAGAAAATTATAAGCAACAATATGAAAGAGACAAACAGCTTTCCTTGGTCATATAATAAAAAGAAAGGCAAAAAAGGATGCTGGATGGATTAAGACGGTGGCGTGGAGAAATATTAGCAGCAGAGTTGATCAACAACACGGAAGTCCGAGATTTATGGAGAGAAATGAACGCCTACGCCAGCTGGCATGGCACTTGATGATGATGATGACTCACAATAAACATAATAATGAGGAGGGAGGCAAGAAAAATCACAGCAGGTTGAATTTTTAAAAAGCCGTGGGTAATGGGTGCACTGACGAGACTATGAAGAGGCGGCCTTCAATGTAGTTACTACATAAATCATTCTGAATGAGATAAGTGTATTGATCAGGATTTGTGTGCAGTTAATGCGTTCTGTGTGTGTATGATCTAGGTCACAGACCGGATGTGAACTGCAGTTCAAGATCTCACTAATGGCTACGCCACAGCCGCTTTGTTGGTAGATACAATGTCGAAACGACATGAAGGTCCGAAGGGAAGGAAAATTAAGAAAGAAAGAATTTGATTTTCAAAGGGTTAAAAATCCAACAGGCTCGATCTTCTACACATTATTTTCTTTCTATCTGTTCTCATTGAGTCGTTAATATTATAAATAATATCTCTAGACTTAGTAGGAGACCAAGCAAGCATTCTACAGACACTTTATTTATCGCCCAGATAACTGTCATACAAATACCCGCCAAGACACTAGAAAAACCCGTATGCAGGGGAGGAAGAAGTACAAAACATAATAGTGAACAGTGACATATACAGATAGTTAAATTATTGAATAACTGGAAAACACCCGTAGATAGATAAAAGTGACTAAACTATTATATAATTGTGTTAATACAATCGGTGGTTTTGTGGGGGGGGGGGGGGGGGGGACGACGATTATTTATAATAATAAGAAAAGTCAATTTGGTAGCACTTGGAAATGTGTAATGGTTAAAATTAATTAAATCCAGACCCAAAACTGAGAATATTTAACCTGAACGTCACATCGGTACTTCCAGATCAAAAACATACAGAACGACTGAAGCGACGGTACTTCAATTTTAATTCACCGCAAACAAAGGCAATTCCAGGTCACACGCCATATCCTGGAGTCCCCTTATTCGCGCTGTATCTCGGTGTGCATGACCTTGACCGGAATAACGTTGTCGGTGTGCAGCAAATGGTTTAGTTATGTGTGTGAGTTGACCTGAATATTTCAGTGGTTAGGGTTAGGGTTAGGGTTAGTACTACACACACTGTTACCGTTCGTCGCTCCTTTTTCGCGCCGTGACACGCACTGAAAAAAACTAATTGAACGGAGATCCCCCGCCAGTGGTATATATAGCTGCTAACTACGCTATATATAGCTGCTAAAGCTAAATATAGCCTCGTGACGTCTGTTGCGGTGAATTAAAATTGAAGTACCTAAGCGACTACTGATCATCTATATTCGTTAAGGTGTGTCTGCGCAGAATAGGTGGATTAAACTGGTATGACAGAGGTATCAATGTGTATAGTTCATGATAACAACTAAACAAATCACAATGAATCAAGCCCACAACATTTCACTGAGGTAAATGGAGAAAGATGCGACGAAGTGAACGAGATGGTGACAAAAAGGCAGGATAGGAAATATACTGAGAAAACAAGCTAACTGTAGAACTAGTAAGCTTTTCCTCTGGAACCCTCTGGAACCCTCTGGACAAAAGCAATAGAGGAGATCTAAAAACTCACTGAGAAGAGAAGTAGATACAGAAATGAATAAATAGAGGTGATCTAAAAAAAAGAACACTGAGATGAGAAGTAGATACAGAGATGAATAAATAGAGGAGGCTTAAAACAACTCACTGAGAAGAGAAGTAGATACAGAGATGAGTAAATAGAGGAGACCTAAAGCACACTGAGAAGAGAAGTAGATACAGAGATGAATAAATAAAGGAGACTTAAAAACACACTGAGAAGAGAAGTAGATACAGAGATGAATAAATAGAGGTGATCTAAAAACACACTGATTAGAGAAGTAGAAACAGAGATGAATAAATAGAGGACACCTAAAGCACACTGAGAAAAGAAGTAGATACAGAGATGAATAAATAAAGGAGATCTAAAGAAAAACACACGGAGAAGAGAAGTAGATACAGAGATGAATAAATAGAGGAGACCTAAAAAAAGCATTGAGAAGAGAAGTAGATACAGAGATGAATAAATAGAGGAGACCTAAAAAAAGCACTGAGAAGAGAAGTAGATACAGAGATGAATAAATAGAGGACACCTAAAGCACACTGAGAAGAGAAGTAGATACAGAGATGAATAAATAGAGGACACCTAAAGCACACTGAGAAGAGAAGTAGATACAGAGATGAATAAATAGGGAAAACCTGGAAGGAGCTGCAGGAGACAAGGAGAACAGCAGAGTTTAGGTTTAGTTTGTTGAGGACCTTTGCTCTATCGGGAGCTAATTGGCAGCAACAGAAGAATAAGTAATTTAAAAGACGGAGGATGGTTACATTAAATGCACTTTAATGCTATTTTATTATTACTTTACGATAATATGATATAACAATCAAATCATTACAAATCACGCTATCATTTATATTAAAGGGACCGCAAACAATCTTAAAATAAAAAATAAAAAATAAAATACAAAAATACAAAAAAAAAACAGAATCCTAAAAGGCAGCAGGATTGATTATAAATACAGTGAATAGCTAAAACTAATAAGCAGTTGACATATTTTGAAATTCTTGGATTGGCTTGTATTTGGTAATTGGAAAACTACAATGCGGCCATTATATTAAAAGTAAAATCCATATGTCCATTAACAAGCAGTTTTCCGATGACATATATTACGGGGCCAAGGAAATTTGTTCAGTAAATTAAGACATCTCGTGAAAGTTGCCAGAGATCTGACTTTCAATCCAGGAAATTAAATCCGCTAACGATGCAAAAATTACGACCGTTGATTAATGCAGGACACTGTTAAATGTGTTTATAAATAATAACTTTTCTTATAAATGATAGCTTTCTACATGCAATAACGTCCCAAATGTGGTTTATACAGTTAGCATGCATTCTGTTATAATGCAGCTTTCGTATTTTGAGCTATTGTGTCTTTCGTTAGCATTTTTGCTTGGTTTATTTTATATTTTACTTTCTGGCGGAAGCCCACGATTAGACAATTTCAGTTTGTCAGTGTACGCATATTTCGTACTTCGTTGGGATAATTATTATTATCACTGTGGTTGCCATTCAATTATATTTGTTTATTTGTTTATCAGTGCTATTGCAGTCATCATTATATATACATAAAACACTGAGCTGATCTGGTGATCGTATGAGATGATGAAATACGATCGCCTACGCTTATCGGCATGACACATGTTAGTTGCATATCTTTTACCGCACGTAGCAGTCAATTCCTTTATTATTATTATTATTATTATTATTATTATTATTATTATTATTATTATTATTTGCTGTTTGTGATCACTTGGCAAGTTTACGTTCAGTAGTTTATGGCACATGGTGATGCTGATTTTAAATGTCCATTTTTACAATATGATCCATATGACCAAACATCACTTAGTCGACTTTTTTCGAAAACAAAAATAACACAAATGCGTAAACATCAATCGCAAGAGTTGCTTGGAAACTGAACGCGGAAATATTTATTGCAAGAACTTTGTGCTAGCTTGTTTGATGATAATACCTCTTGATGTCTGGTTTTAGACTTCATAATCGTGAAGAAAATAAATATAATAAACAGAACATCTAAAATAGTTTGGCAGAATAACGACTGTGGAGCTCACTGGGGGGATGTAAAGAAATTCCAGAGAAAGACAAAAAATTAAGGAAATAGGCTGCCGCTGGATATGAGACAAATTGAGAAAATTTTTAAAAAGCAGAGAGAGTAAGTTTTTTTCTCTTAATTCCAAAATACGAAAGAAATCGTGGAAGATTTGAAATGCGCGGAAAAGGGAATTAGAGACATGAGAATAATATCAAAAGGCAATGAAGGCATTATAACAGATAGAAAATGACAGGTTGGCATGGAATAACATAATAGAAGGTCTATGCTTTATCTAAACACTGCAGCAGTACGAAGAAGAAGAAGAAGAAGAAGAAGAAGAAGAAGAAGAAGAAGAAGAAGAAGAAGAAGAAGAAGAAGAAGAAGAAGAAGAAGAAGAAGAAGAAGAAGAAGAAGAAGAGGAGGGGGAGGAGGAGGAGGAGGAGAATGAAGAAGAAGAAGAAGAAGAAGAAGAAGAAGAAGAAGAAGAAGAAGAAGAAGAAGAAGAAGAAGAAGAAGAAGAAGAAGAAGAAGAAGAAGAAGAAGAAGAAGAAGTAGGAGGAGGAGTAGGAGGAGTAGGCGGAGGAGGAAAACGATGAGGAGGGCCAGGGGGAGAAGGAAAAACAATGGGGAAAACGTACAAGCTTTTGCCCTTTGTTGTTGGCTTTAGTGTTGCATGCATCCTCAATGACATCTCTGAACACTAAAAGACCTCTTTGATCGACCTCATCGTCGCGTGCCAAAGATTTCTCCTTCTTTTATTCTCTTTGATGAACCTCCAAGTCAGAGTTAGTGGCCAGCCCACGAGAAGCTTCTCAGTTGGATAGCTCTGCGCACATTTCTGTGTTGGTAAATTTTTCCAATACATTCCCGTGATCGCTAACTCAGTTAAGCTTTTCACGTGTTTATTTTAGTTCAAATTTTACAGATTCCATGCCACGATAATGCTGAAAATGCAATGGATTCTCAGAATGAGTCATCTGAGCGTTTAGAAAACGGCTAAGACATAAAGATAACATATCACAAACATTAGAAAGTGACAGTCCACACGTTTTCGAACACACTATGATAACAGAAAAACTAGAATATACTGCAACAGCTTGACAGGTTTATGGAAGAGAGATAGAGGCAGACAGTGAGAGAACATTCTTATAGCATGTCCCACAAAGAATGCCTTCATTCACGATCAATTATTTTGAAAACTGTTGCATCGTTATGAATTTTTTCCAGCCGTCTTATATTTACCCCCACCCAAGGAATATGTCTTTGATAGGTCCAAAAGCAACTTAAATCATTGAAAGCGGCAACATTTCTTTGATGTTTTGTGGGAAATGTAGTGAATTCAAGCTAACAAACTAGTCTTACAGTAAACCACGTTATGTCTGGTAAGGACACAAGTACAAGGCGTAGCCAGATACGTATGGGAGTGGGTGCAATAAAAAAGTAGCTTAAAGTAGCATTGCACCGGGTTTTTATCCCATATGGCTCAGTCTCTTTCCGCAGGGCGGAAATCGTGACACCCTCTGGATTCTCCGAAAAAATGCACTCGGGAAATGAAGGAATCGAACATACAACCCTCGGAGCCCGAGTCAGACGGCTTGACCACTTCACGACGGAGACTCCCGAGAGGGGTGCAATGAGTAATATTAGTAAAGACAGAGAATGTACAGAGGTATGGGGTAAATAATGTGTAAATTGACAGGAAAGTAGAAGGAATATATTTCTTACCTTATTTTTCATTTCCTTCTTGTTTCTTCAGCTGCTGGTTAATAATTGTACACAAGTATTCATGTTACTAGGATGCATTTAGCTTTTTATATTGAGTTCATGAAAGCTTCCAAATAGCTGTGCGTTAATGTGCGTATGGAGTGACCAGAAATGATACCGAAATTTAGTCATCATGTTTCCATTTTTAAGGATCTGTTCAGCTGTCTGTGTAGTTTGTTCACACGTACACATGGGTGACAGACCCGCTTTGAGTCTTCGTGAAAGACTGTCTACTCTGCTGTTTACCGTTCAGAGACGGAACATGATTACCTGTTTTGCACTATGAAAATAGTTGTCAGTGTCTCTGTAGTGGGCTTTCTTCTTAACGACCAAGATATTGGTCCTCTTTTCATTGAAGTTTATAGATTGATTCGTATGCACGTGTGTTGTCCCCTAATTTGACAACGTGTTTGCTCTCACGTTTCTTGTTATGTGTGTGTGTGTGTGTGTGTGTGTGTGTGTGTGTATGTGTGTGTGTGTGTGTGTGTGTGTGTGTGTGTGTGTGTGTGTTTCAATACAGTTGTTGTTCACCGCTGAGGGCTTGCGGAATTGAAAATTCATCACTATGGAATACAAACTGTTGCCATTGACATTATGCTGATGCTGTAATGTTTAGGGCCTGCAATTCGTCTGAATAGTTGGAGCAAAATATCCCAGTAAGTGTGTACGTAGATTAAGGTCTGCGATCTGCTCAGACCTTAATCTGTGTCGGACGATTCCAGTAGGTTGATGATTGCTCTCGGTTGCATAATATTCAATCCATCCTTTCTCCAATAGTCCTCTTCCTCTTTCAACACATGGTCCTCACATTTTTTCCAGTAACTTTTATCAATATTTAATAGCGCTGACTGGGTTAGTATCTTGACGTCAGACAATTTGAATGTAGTATTGGCAGTTGCCACTTGTCCTTTAATTTTAGCCCACACAAGTTCTATAGGGTTTAAATGAGAATGATACGGCGGAAGTCTCAAGCACCTATGGCCATACTCTTCTATCAACTTGTCGATTTGAAATTTCTTGCTTTTTTTGCGCCTGTTTTACATAGGACCACTGCTGTAGCTTGAAATATGTTTCTGGAAATGGTATATTTTCCCTTCGGAGCCATATCTTTATTGCTTCCTTTGTGCCCGATGCCGTAGGTATTTTGTCTTCTTGGGCAACAACATTGTGATATGATGCATTGTCCATGATTAGACAAGACGGTCTATCAAGGGATGGAAGTACTGTATTCTCGAGTCAATCTCTAAATACATTACCATTGATCTCTTTATAATAATCCCTATTGTCTGTATGCTTTGATACGAATACGAGCCCAGCATTCTGTAGTAAGCCATTATGAGTACTACCAGCATAGGCTATGACCAAACTCTATCCTTTACTACTGGGCACATAACGCTTTATCTTTCCATCCATTGATTGCCATTCCTTTTCACTTGTGTTGTGCGCATTGATCCACGTCTCATCCAAATACACTATGTCATAATTTTCTTTGCGTATTTCCCTTATTTCACGTAGGTATCTGATTCTCAAGGCTCCTAAATGCGGTTCCTCACAAAGAATATTTCTACCGCCCTTGTACTTTCAAAAAGTGAAGATAATGTCCTTATAATTTTCCACAAAGTTGTTTTGGATAGCTCTATGTTATTGTTCTTTCTCAACCAAACCCTAAGTTTTCTTACAGTCACTATTTATTTGGCATCCAGCATTTTTATAATGCTGGATAACCCCAATATATAAAATCCTAAATTTTTATAATTTTAGGATTCTCCGTGGCGAAGTGGTCAAGCCTTTTGACTCGGGCTCCAAAGATCGTGGGTTCGATTCCGGGCCGCATCCTTCGGTTCACGAGTTAAATTTTTCGGAGACTTCTGTGGGTCGTCGCTAGAGCTGAGGAGTTCGTGCTTTGTGCGATGCTTTCCACGCTGCGGAAAGAAACCGAGCCATATGGGATAGAACCCGGTGCAATGAAGTCGACCCTGTCGACTTATAAAAGCATTTTTATAATAGCTCGCCTTATGACATCTTTGTCAAAGCTGTCTACAATAATCTTTCTACCCACCGTTTTGTTATTGCGTGGTGGTTTAATTTCAGATTCTTGCACCCATCGACTCAAACCCTATGCATGCACTGTTCTTTTTTCGGAATTTGTAATAGTATAAAACAGTTTCCTGCGATCAGCTTCTTGACAAAAATATGTGTACAACTTCATAGCGATTCTTGAAGTGTACAATTTCGCATTAAATCCCATTGAAAAATATTCACACATTTCAATGTTAGCGATAAGTGGTAAGATTTAAAAAAAAAAAAACATATTAATCAGGTTTCATGAAATAACCCACATTTTGAGACACCTCTGAACAGTCCTTGTTTGATTAACGCGGGTAGTTGGCATAAGGCCAATCCCTTCAAAACACTACAATATTCAACATTTGAGCGCTGATTGTCTGGCTACGCTGTAATACATTTAAAATTATGAATTTCATCTCAGACCCGTAAATTATATACCGCATATAAACAAACTTTGAAATCTGCTGTAAAATCTTCAGAACAAAAATTTTTTTGTTGGGTGAACGTAATGATAAGGTTATATACTAAATCTCATAATTTTCCCTCAGTTGGTTACTGAGATATGGATGTTTATATTGCGGCAAACAAATGTGGACATACTATAATCATATTGTTTTATGACCAAGAAGGATGACAGCGAACGTATCAGATACATGCTGATGGAGATCGCAAGATGTGAAGTACGATCACCCACGCCAGTCGTCCAGGTACTTGATGACGATGATGGTGGTGCTGGTGGTCATGGTGATGATGATAAGGATGTTATGAAAGCTCTGTGCTATGAATGGCTCTTATATTTAAGTTGGTGGCCCATGTTTCTGGACCGTAAAGGGCCAGAGGCCATCCCCACGTGCAGAGGAGTATGGTTTCCAATTTGACGTTTATAATTTTTAATATCAGTACTTTCTGCATTGCTCTAATGATGTTTTAAACCTTGCAATTAAATTTTAATGCCATTCTCACAACGTGCATCTTTCGTTGTCCTGTGATTGAAACAGGATACAACATGAATATTTGCTCAGTGTTTTGCACTTCTATCGTTAGTGATAATGGTTTTAGGAATCCATTCTACACGACATTTATTTCCAACTGTGTACAATAATTTGTACACATCATGCAAAGAGTTAGGAAAAAAGTACAACCCTAAATAGGAGAACAATGTGGATTCGTAGAAAGCAAGAGTACAGTAAATGCTTTGTATATGCTGAGAACATTAATTGAACTAGTTTAGTTTAGTTTAGTTTAGTCGTCAGATCAACATCATGGCACAAGGGTGTAAACCATAAGTGCTCCGTTCTACTCCCAACGCAAGCCTGAGTCCGGAGAATCTCAGCTCAGTACACGAACTGCGTAGCACCGGCGAGGATCCTGAAATACTTTGGTTAGATTTTTAACTCGACATTTTGCGCAGGCAGCGCTGTTAGGATACTCTTTGTCGATTTCCAACTGCCAAGGGATTGTTGTTACGTGCGCAACAATACACACGGGCGTCAGATCTCACTACCCAGAGCCCAGGGGAAATTTTATTACCTGAAGTCCATATGAAAAAATCCCTGCCCTCACCGGGGCTTGAACACGTGACCTCAAGCACTCGAGGCGTACACCATATATTGAGACCACTCAGGCCCCCCCCCCCCGACAACCTGTCAATATTGATGTTAAGTACCTGTCAATATTGTTGTTAAGGATATCAAGAGTGTTAAACATGTGATATGGTGCAGACGAACATGATGACGTCATAAGGACAGTTTGAAGATGGCCACCCCGCTTTTGACATGCATCAAAGACGAGCAGCGTTCCGTTATCCGGGTTTTTTTTTTCTTTCAATTTTCAATCAATGAAGGGGTGAAATCAATGGAATTTCATCGACAAATGAAGGTCCTGTATGGTGATGCATGCCTGTCAGTCCAGCAAGTGTATAAGTGGAATAGGAAGTTTCAAAACCGACGTGACTTCTGTAACAGACTGTTCACCATCGGGCCATGCACACCGATTAGTGACCCAATAGTCGATATTTCTACAGGAATCCAAGCACTTTATCGGCGCTGGAGGACTTGCATTGAACGCAGTGATGACTACATCAAAACATGATACATTTGTTCTTTACTTTTTCAAAATATATTCACACAACAATCCAATTCCAATTTTCGAAAAAAAAATAATTCTAAATTCGGTCTCGTCTAACCTACTTCCTCGGCGGTGGTGTTATACCTCACACGTTTTAGACACGCTTTACTTCGTCAGGCACTTATGATGTCGCTGTACCAAGGACCAACACAGCCTGGTATTTACTAGCAATTCAGCACAAAGCAACACCGGATCTCGGTACAAGAAAGAGCCTCTCCTAGAAAGTTTATGTGCATACTTGGTTATTGTTTTATATAGCAACGTATTAGATTGTACGTGGCTATAAATATTGACTCGTATTGATGTCACAGAGACTGACACTTAGTTGGATATCTTTTATAATACTTTTTATCGCGTTTATACTGTGAGTGAGGGAGTCTTCACTGATCATCCTTACTGATCTTTATACGTATTTTGTGTGTGCTCGTGTATATTGACAGAGATATTACTGTTTCTCTGTACTTTAGATTGTGTATTGTTATAAGGGACGTAAGTTGTATTCATTTTGTATTTTAAAAAATTCATGATTACGCATTGTTAAAATGTCTAATAAGTACGAACACTGGCTCAGTAATAATGGGCTCAGAATCGGGCATTTAAATATCTGCCATCTATTAGGGAAGCTGCCTGAACTATCACTGATAGTAAATCAAAATTTTCACATGTTCGGCGTTAGCGAAAGTCGATTAAATAGCAACATCTCAGATGATGGCATCGCTATCAGAGGCTTTAAAACCATTAGAAGAGATCCCTATCAGAAACAAGAGACGGGTATTGCAGTTTATATTTCTAACTCGCTTAACGCCCACCGTAGGCTAGATTTTGAAACCTGTGAGATTGAGTGTGTATGGCTTGAGGTTAAGATTCAAAATCGCATACCCCTAGTAGTTGGCTATCTTTATCGAAACCCCAGTGCAGGAAATATCTGGTATGAAAAATTCACCACTATGATGGATATAGTCTTTAGTAATGCTAGAGAAATAATACTGCTAGGTGACTTCAACATAGACACTAACAAATCAAACAAAACATGGGAAAATATAATAGTGTCATACAACTTCCAACAATTAGTCAAACAAGCCACCAGAATAACAAAATCATCTGCAAAACTTATAGATCATATCTATACTACGTGTGCTGACAACATCACAGAATGTACTGTCCCTATTAATGCAATGAGCGATCACTACCCAGTATGTTGCGCGTGGTCGAAAGGAGGTATCAAAACTCCGAAACACAAACATATAAGTATAAAATATAGAAATTACAAAAACTTCAATCAAGATGCCTTTTTACAAGACTTGCTCAACTCTTGTCTGGACTATGTTTACCAGCTTCCTGACCCAGATGATGGTCTGGACCACTGGCTGAAGACCTTTCTAAGCGTATTTGATAAGCATGTTCCATTAAGGAAGTTCGTAATAAACATCACACTAAGCCCCCGTGGATCACACAGGAAGTAGTGGAACTTATGAGAGACCGGGACAGGGCACATAAAAATAGAGATCTAACTATGTACCGTAGTCTGAGAAACAAAGTTCAATATGTTATTCGAAAGGAAAAGAAAAACTATTTTAAGAACTTAATAATAGATAAAACCAACACTAAAGATATATGGAATGCAATTAATACTTTGTCAAACAAACACAAATCATCACAATCGTTACCATCAAATCATTTTACATGTGATTAATTCAGTAGTTTCTTTCAGTCTGACATAAACCAACTGAAGGCTGCAATACCAGATGTGCCTCATGACATATCTTTATTATCATCATTCTGTGAGAGCAAATGCTATGGAGACATTCCCACAAACATACCGCTAATGACGACCACTGAAGTATTTACTCATCTCAGTAACCTAAAAAACAACTCATCAGGAATAGATGGAATCAGTAATCGGATCCTTCGCTATGCTGCACCGGCGTCTGCGAGTCACTAACTTTTATATACAATTAATGTCTCACCAAAGGTCACTTCCCATCAGCCTTTAAAATCGCTAAAGTGTATCCTCATTTAAAAGCTGGTTCATTAGACGATTGCATCACGAGTAATTATAGGCCAATTTCCATATTATCCTCTTTATCCAAACCGCTAGAAAAGCACATCCACAAAACAACACTAGGGCACTTAGTTCGCCACTAACTAATAGCTGACAGTCAGTCAGGATTTCGGCCAAAATATTCCTGTCATACGGCCCTAACAAACATGATAGAAAACTGGCATCAAAATATTAACAACAATACTCTATGTGGAACGATGTTTATAGACTTTAAAAAAGCATTCGATATGATAGATCATACTATCCTAATTTAAAAAACTAGAAACAATGAAAGTAAGCTTTAATATAGTGACATGAATAAACTCATTCTTATTAGACAGAAAACAAGTAGTATCACACAATAAATATCTATCCCAAGCCATTACCATTAATACTGGAGTACCTAAGGGGTCTATACTTTGTCCTCTGTTATTTGCCATTTATATAAATGATCTTCTCTTATATATGTCATCGTCCTGCGATCTATTTGCAGACGACTGCACAGTATATACAAACACTATTGATCGTAATGTGCTAGAATTGATGGTCCCTCATCATTATTTCAAATATACTGTTCCACTCTCGTATTGTTATAAAGGGCTTTCATATAATCTGACCATGTATTTAAAATCTAATATTTTTCTATTATGATTTTGCTATCTTTGGTTTTTAGGCAACCCGTTGATGCGCGTGTTCGTTTCTTAGTGACGTCACTAATTAATTTGTGAATTAATTTGGTATTCCGGATGTTGTGTTGGTTTTCAATTTCCCTGCAATTTTCGTCAAGACTCGCTTGTTTTGCCTCTTTGCACAATTTCCTAAATTGCCTGTCAATCTCTTCATATTTGTCATGGAAATTTTTTCTATTTTTTCTTATTTCCATTTGTTTTCAGATGTCTCCGGTCATCCATTCCTTACCTCCCATCATCTTCATTTTTGGGGATGTTTGGTTTTGCAGCCTGGCTGACTGACTTCTTTAATATTTCCTATTGGTAGACTTTCTAGAACAGACAATGCACAAAATCTGTTCTTTACTTCCACGATGAATGCATCTTTTATCTTCTTACTCTTCAGCAAACATAGAGCAAATTTTGTGTTCTTGGATGTTTGTGTGTGTGTGTGTGTGTGTGTGTGTGTGTGTGTGTGTGTGTGTGTGCGTGCGTGCGCGCGTGATTGATTGATTGAGTGAGTGAGTTAGTGGGTGAGTGAGTGAGTGGGTGGGTGGGTGGTGGGTGGGTGAGTGAGTGAGTGAGTGAGTGAGTGAGTGAGTGAATGAGTGAGTGAGTGAGTGAGAGAGTGAGTGAGTAAGTGAGTGAGTGAGTGAGTGAATGAGTGAGTGAGTGAATGTGTGAGTGAAAGTGTGATTGAATGTGTGAGTGAGTGAGTGAGTGAGTGAGTGAGTGAGTGAGTGAGTGAGTATCTGCGTGTGTGTCTATATATTTGTCCGCCGTCTGTCAGTCCATCCGTCTGTCTGTCCGTCCTTACGACCCTTTAACACTTTTTGAGACTATTGGGTATATGTTGCTAGTCTCATATTTTTATAACCGGTGGCTCTCGATGTGCGATATAGTCAGTATCACTCCGGCACATTTACATTCTATTCAGATCGTATAGAATGTATGCATATTGTTTGCTCTTGTTTATTCATGGTATTGTAATCTTACTGATGACTTTCACACAAAAGTTGAAAGTCAAAGGCTGCAATTAACAGTTTAGGTATCTAGTGACGAAAACAAAATGGACTCCAAAAAAGAAACTTACTCCACAAAGGTGTCACGATCGTCTTCCGATACACGAAATTGAGTTTCCTGCCCAATTATTACCGCGGATGGAGACAGTACTCAGATGTAGCGTGTTTGACCACTGTCGGTACTACTTTCGCTCAAGCTGACTTGAAGTTAAAACCAATTTACCGCCTACTACTTTCTCTCCCACTCACCTCAAGTCAATAACAATTTATCGACCTGTAGGTGTGATGAGCGTCTTTCTAAGTCAAACGATATCTTTTGTTTCTATTGCATTAGACACATTCCAAAACGCCTTTATTTTTATATAGTTCAGTAAACCCCATCAACAACTGTATTGTTACATTCTCACTTCTACAGCACTTCACTCACGTAACCGGAATCCATGTTCCAATAAAATGCCCCTAATGACGCAGAACTTCCTTGCTCAGCTTCCAGTCGTCTGTATCCCGGCTACAGCCGTTATTATCTCCCCACGAGACAAACTACAGCCCTTTTGTCTGGTGTTCTGAAGTCCATTTGAGACCCACATTCTTCCCCGCTGTTCTTGCACTCACTCACATCTCTCAATTCGACCAAGTCCCAATGTACTAGTCCACTTAAACTCGGGAACCCGCGCCACTTATTAAAAGAACTTAAGTTTGTTTTTCTGGTAAAAGTGAGACCAGTATCTGGCTAGAACTGTAGACTGATCTAACCGTCTGACCAAAGTGTCTGAGATGTCATTCTGATGAAGTGTCTGATAGAATTAGATTACCCAGCCACTATGGACTTACACTACCTCTCTTGTCATCGCTGGACAAATAAGATTAAAGACGCGAATCACTTCATGTCGGAGCGCTGTTTACTAATGTGACCCTACAAGATGCTAATGTAGTTGTTCAAATTACTAATCTGGCTTTGCAGGTGACTAATATCGCAGGGCATAGCACTAATGTAACACTGCAGGATAATAATCTGGAGGTACATTATTATAGTAATACTGGAAATGAGCATAATTGGACACATTACTAATGAAACACTACATGATAATAATCTAGGTGTTTGCATTACAATCGTAATGTTGGAAATAGCAAAAATAGTTGGACATATTACTAATATAACACTATAAGACACTACATATTACAGATATAGCCCTGCGGATGACTAAATTATCAGGACATAATACTAATAAAACGCTAGAGGATAATATTCTAGGAGGTGCATTGCCATTGTAATGTTGGAAATAACACAAATAGTTGGACACGTTAAATTAAGGAATTGAGGCCGCCTGGCTAGAGCAGTCGCCGCGAACTGTGCAGGTTAGGATTTTCTGTTTTCTCCCGACAGAAACAATTCCCACACCTTCCCGGAGACCCTGGTTCGATCACTCGGTAAGGTGTGGGAATTTTTTCTGTCGGGGGCAAAAAGAAAATCCTAACCTGCACAGTTCGCGGCGACTGCGCTAGCCAGGCGGCCTTAATTCCTCAGGCTCAAAGACCCGTCTGCCATACACAGCAAGGTACTATATTGGCAGTAAATGACAGTATGACAGTTGGACACATTACTATGTAATACAACATACGTAAAGAAGCTGATGAAGTACAAATTACGAACCTGGCTATGCGTGTGACTACTATAGCAGGATATAGCACTCGTGTAAAACTAAGGGGCATTAATATAGAGGTGTAGGAGGACTGCGGTGCCTTGCCCATGACAGCTAGTAAGTAGCCTGACTATGGAGGTCACTGAGATTTAGTTGTATACAGCGTTACTACAATTGTGACTTTATTTCAAATAAGTTTAATTCATCATGTGCCGTGCCGATAAGCGTGGGCGGTCATGTTTCGCCATCTCATTCGATCACCAGAATTGTGGATCAGTTCAGACTTCTTGTCTCGACCACACCACGTAGCCAAGACATCAAGGTATTTACGTCTCTTTCTTCTTCTTTTCTCTTCCCCTCGATCTTGCCGGTTGTCACTAAGCTCTACCGTGTATTTCTTCTCATTACGTGACCAACATTCTTACAAAAGTACAGGTTCTATATAAAACCTCAACACTCTTTTTCTCGTTCCAAATTACGTATTTTTATTGGTCAGTATGTTTTTCATCTTGCAAAAGGCTACCTTCGCCATGACCATTCTTGTTCTAATCTCGTCAGGGAATCCAACATCAGATGTTATGACTGTTCCGAGATAACTGTATCGATTCACTTGTTTCAGAATATCCCCATTTATTTGTGTTTTACATTGTGGTATTTTCTTCTTCCTAGTGACAACCGTAATCTGTGTCAAATAAGCTAGAAAATACATGAAAAGCCAAAAAGTGCTGTGTGTATTTACCATCATTACACATTGCATTTATTGCGACCTTCTGTAAAGGATATGCAACTAATTAGTGTGCCATTGCTTTTTGAACGGCCATCATACCATTGTGAAAATCAACTTAAAGCCGTCTGCTTCCAAATCGCGCTCTGCTGACTTCGAATCCTATATGTAGGGATTGTGAAAATGTGTTCACTACCCTCACGCCACTGACCCCGGCACTTCTGAACTGTGTGCATTTTGATAGATTCTGGATCACTTTAAGAAGCCGGGTTGATAATATTTAATGGCAGACATGTTTTAAGTTCTGACTGTCGTCGAGATGTGCACGTTGAAAAAGCAAAGACAAAGCCTTGTAGGGAACACACAGTCTGGTAAACTGATGTTTCCTTTAAAGTTCCAGGCACTTTGTTTAGTCTAACGTTTATCTCAACACAGGAAGGATACAGTTGATGTCTCAGAAGTTGTGCTCAAGGGACATAATCATTGGATGTGACACGGGAGCTGACTCCAATATTGGCTTTCGTGACTCTAGTTCGTGTATGGTGGATCATATTCTTGATATAATCTGTATAATTTATAGTTCAGTGCATCACTAGGATTCCAGCTGGTTGTATCAGCACGATTTTCCGCGAAATTTGCATGCCTGACTCCGTTATATGCTGTTTTCTTGAATGTTCTGTTTGTAAATATTACTCAAAAATCCCTTTACAGAGATAAAGTGTATAAAAGCCCACTAAAAACATTTCACAGGCAGGTTTTAAAAATTACATTCTTCAGCATCAGGAATGTGCTTGTGCTGTGGTCACAAGACGACGAATTTTCTCTGCAATATGTCTATGTAAATCAAAGTAAGAAAAGGGATTCTGACGAGCTATACTGAGCCAATCTTGATGTACGGAACCGAATTAGTGACAATTTAACAGACAGGTGGGGAATTATGTGGAAGCTACGTAGTATTGGCTTTATATAGGGTTTTCTTTTTAATGACTGTCCAGTGTTTGAAAATATTTCCGGTCCAAGTTTTGTATTCACCCTCTGTAAAGTGCATGCAACCCTAATAGGTAAATACAAAACGTCACAGTCATTAAAAATACACCATGTTGGAGAATGATGAGAACACCGTATGGGAATAGAAAAAGAAATAAATATAAGTTTAAAGAAGTTAACTCAAAAACAGAACTGGTTACTCGCACCAGAAACGACCAGTCCACATTCGCTGGTCATAAGAAGCGGAAAACTGGAGTATGTTGTCACATCAGGAAAACCGGAAAGGAGGAGAGCTAGGGAAGGCCAAGAGAGAAGATCGCGGACATTGACTCGCACATGAAATGCAGTATAAACTAACAACATTGGATGGGAGGTCACATCAACTATGTATAAAAATTCATAGGAGGAAGACAAAAATAAGGAGAATGAATCAAACAAATGATAACCTGTTCTCCCGTGGTGAGACCTCACTTTAAAAGCCGGAATCATACACAATTAAATTGGCAATGTAGACAAAGATGGCGCAACAAATGAAAATATCAGAATAAAACTACAGAAGTCTGAATTAGCTTTTACAGATCTAAACAATTTGTGGAATACAAAAGAAGTTAAATTTAACACTAAACTTTGAATATTCAGTTATGATGTCAAATCAATATAGATCAGAAACATGGAGAACAACAAAATACAATTACAGATAAACTACGAACATTTACTACTGTGTGCGCAAAACAGAAGGTATAAACTGGTATGACAGAATCACCAATATGGCGCTTATAGAGGGAACTAGAAAAATACCATTGAACCAAGGGGTGAAGCACAGTCTCTGGCACTGGGTAGAACATACACTGAGAACACCTGAGAATAATATAACTATAGTATGTCCAGAAATGAATGCCGTCATTCACGATCAATTATTTTGAAAACTGTCTGTTGCATCGTTATGAAATTTTTCCTGCCGTCTTATATTTACCCCCACCCAAGGAATATGTCTTTGATAGGTCCAAAAGCAACTTAAATCATCGAAAGCGGCGACATTTCTTTGATGTTTTGGGGAAAATGTAGTGAATTCACGCTAACAAACTAGTCTTACAGTAAACCACGTCATTTCTGGTCAGGACACAAGTACAAGGCGTAGCCAGATTCGTATGGGAGTGGGTGCAATAAAAAAAGTAGCTTAAAAGTCGACAGGGTCGACTGCATTGCACCGGGTTTTTATCCCATATGGCTCAGTCTCTTTCCGCAGGGCGGAAAGCGTCGAACAAAGCACGAACTCCGTATCTCCTGCGACGACCCTCGGAAGTCTCCGAAAAAATGCACTCGTGAAATGAAGGAATCGAACATACAACCTTCGGAGCCCGAGTCAGACGGCTTGACAACTTCATCACGGAGACTCCCGAGAGGGGTGCAATGTGTAATATTAGTAAAGGCAGAGAATTTACAGAGGCATGGGGTAAATAATTTGTAAATTGACAGGAAAGTAGAAGGAATATATTTTTCATTTCCTTCTTGTTTCTTCAGCTGCTGGTTAATAATTGTACACAAGTATTCATGTTACTAGGATGTATATAGCTTTTTATATTGAGTTCGTGAAAGCTTCCAAATAGCTGTGCGTTAATGTGCGTATGGATTGACCAGAAATGATACCGCAATTTAGTCATCATGTGTCCATTTTTAAGGATCTGTTCAGCTGTCTGTGTAGTTTGTTCACACGTACACATGGGTGACAGACCCGCTTTGAGTCTTCGTGAAAGATTGTCTGCTGTTTACTGTTCAGAGACGGAACATGATTACCTGTTTTGCACTATGAAAATAGTTGTCAGTGTCTCTGTAGTGGGCTTTCTTCTTAACGACCAAGATGTTGGTCCTCTTTTCATTGTAGTTTATAGATTGATTGGTATGCACGTGTGTTGTCTCCTAATTTGACAACGTGTTTGCTCTCACGTTTCTTGTTATGCCACAATATGTCAGTTTCCACCGCAATATTACTCTTATGTTGGTATTGTTGCGGAATTGAAAATTCATCACTGTGGAATACAAACTGTTGCCATTGACATTGTGCTGATGCTGTAATGTTTAGGGCCTGCAATTCGTCTGAATGGTTGGAGCAAAATATCCCAGTAAGAGTGCACGCGGATTAAGGTCTGCGATCTTCTCAGACCTTAATCTGTGTCGGACGATTCCAGTAGGTTGATGACTGCTCTCGGTTGCATAAAATTCAATCCATCCTTTCTCCAATAGTCCTCTTCCTCTTTCAAAGCATGGTTCTCATATTTTCCCAGTAACTTTTATCAATATTAAATAGCGCGGACTGGATTAGTATCTTGACGTCAGACAATTTGAATATAGTATTGTCAGCTGCCACCTGTCCTTTAATTTTAGCCCACACAAGTTCAATAGGTTAAAATGAGAGTGGTACGGCGGAAGTCTCAAGCAATCATGAAGATGCTCTTCTACAACTTGTCGATTTGATATTTCTTGCTTTTTTGGCGTCTGTTTTACAAGGGACAACAATTCTAGCTAGAAATACCTTTCTAGAAATGGTATGTTTTCCTTTCGGAGCCATATCTTTATTGCTCACTTTGTGCTCGATGCTGTAGGTATTTTGTCTTCTTGGGCAACAACATTGATATCATGCATTGTCTATAATTGGACACGACGGTCTACCTAGGGATGGAAGCACAGTATTCTCGAGCCAATCTCTAAATACATTACCATTCATCTTATTATGATAATCTCTATTGTCTGTATGCTTTGATACGAACACGAGCCCAGCATTCTGTTGTAAGCCATTATGCGTATTACCAGCATGGGCCATGACCAAAAGCTGTCCTATACTACTGGGCACATATCGATTTATCTGTCCATCCACTGATTGCCATTCCTTATCACTTGTGTGGTGCGCATTGATCCACATTTCATCCAAATACACTATGCCATAATTGTCTTTGCGCATTTCCCTTATTTCACGTAGGTATCTGCTTCTCATGGCTCCTAAATGCGGTTGCTCGCAAAGAATATTTCTACTTTCCTTTTACTTTCTAAAAGTGAAGATAATGTCCTTATAATGTGCCACAAAGTTGTTTTGGATAGCTCTATGTTATTGTTCTGTCTCAACCAAACCCTAAGTTTTCTTACAGTAACTGTTTCTTTGGCATCCAGCATTTTTATAATACTGGATAATCCTGGATATAAAGTCCAAAATTTTATAATTTTAGGAATCTCCATGGCGAAATGGTCACGCCTTTTGACCTGGGCTTCAAAGGTTGTGGGTTCGATTCCGGGTCGCATCCTTCGGTTCACGAGTTACATTTTTCGGAGACTTCTGTGGGTCGTTGCTAGAGCTGCGGAGTTCGTGCTTTGTGCGATGCTTTCCGCGCTGCGGAATGAGACCGAGCCATATGGTATAGAACCCGGTGCAATGAAGTCGACCCTGTCGACATTTAAGCGACTTTTTAAAGCATTTTTATAGTAGCTCGCCTTATGACATCTTTGTCAAAGCTGTCTACAATAACCTTTCTACCTACCGTTTGGTTATTGCGTGGTGGTTTAATTCCAGATTCTTGCACCCATCGACGAAATGACCATTTACTCAAACCCAATGCACGCACTGTTCTTTTTTTCGGAATTTGTAATAGTATAAAACAGTTTCCTGCGATCAGCTTCTATACAAAAATATGTGTACAACTTCATAGCGATGCTTTGAAGTGTATACACAATTTTGCATTCAATCCCATTGAAAAATATTCACACATTTCAATGTTAACGATAAGTGGTAAGATTATCATCTCATCTCATGATGTTCCTCTTGTACCTTGCGGTGTCGAGGTGAAGTATAAACTTCGTGAGAGTGCCCGATTATGGGCTTCGTATATCGATATTCCCATGGACTCTGCTATTCCCTCCGTCCAACGTTTACGTCGTCGGCCTCTTCCTCTGTTTCCATCTGGTCTGTACATCATTGCTTGTTGTGGTATGCTGTTGACTGGTAACCTACTTGCATGGCCAAACCATTTGACTTGCTGCTTTCTGATAAAATCTAGTGCTGCTTTAACCCCCACTTAAGTCATGATTTCTTCATTTCTGATCTTATCTTGAGACGTTGAGTATTTTTCTCAGGAACCTCATTTCTGTTGTTGTGATTTTCTTTTCTCTTTTTCTGTCATTGTCCAGGTTTGGCATTGGTAGCATAGAGTTGGCACGAAGATTGTGTTTTAAAGTGCTTTCTTAGTAGTTATTGATACATGTTTGTTCTTTAGTATTGGTGCCATTTGTCCAATGAGTTGATTTGCCTTATTGCACCTATTTTCGATCTCGTCTCCTAGTCTGCCATTTGATGATATTATACTTCCTAGGTATTTGAAACTCTTTACTTGTTTCAAAGGATGTTCCTTTAGGTGAATTGTTGTTGTGGTAAGATTTAAAATAATAAAAATAATAATAATTATAATAATAATAATCAGGTATCATGAAATAACTCACAGTTTGACGACACCTATGAACAGTCCCAGCTTAAACTGCGCGGGGTTCTTGACATAAGGCCAATCCCGTAAAAACCGTAAAATATTCAACGTTGAACGCTGATTGTCTGGCTACGCTGTAATACATTTAAAATTATGAATTTCATCTCTAACCTGTAAATTATATACCGCATATAAAAACTTTGAAATCTGCTGTAAAATCTCCAGAACAAAAATTGTTTTGTTGGGTGGACATAATGATAAGTTTATATGCCAAATCTCATCATTTTCCTTCAGTTGGTTACTGAGATATGGAATTTTATATTGGGGCAGACAAAAATAAACACACTATAGTAAGGCCTTTGTCTGGAATCTGCAGGGAAAAAGAAACAGAGGAAGACCTAAAACACATAAATATATCAGAAGAAACAGAAATAAGAAATATGGGGATGCCAATGAAGGAGCTGAGTGGGATAGCTAAGGGCTGGAGGGCTTTCAGTGTGATGAATCAGGGCCATTAGTAGGGTGTGATCAGAATGAAGATATGCGAAAAATAATTGTCAAGGTGTTGAATGATAGCAGGACCGACTAGTGACAGAAGAGGGGCAAGGACTAATAGGACATAGAGACAGGACCTCTATAAAGTTATAGACAGCACCCAAGCTAGGACAATAGGACAGTAATAGACTAGACTCGGGTGGGGACACTAATGTGTTATAGTTAGGACAACAGAGGGACCGACCCGAGAACAGGGGCGGGTGACAATAGGTCACGGGGAATACCGTGACGACATAAATTAGAATAGAACTTAGAGGGTAACTAGTGCTAAGACGACAGTGCTGCGTGCAAAGAGAACGGTACGCAGAGTTGCGAACCCCACGATGGAGTTTTGACCACGTAGGCAAGCAATAACCTGAGCTGCCTCAGACAGGGGACTGGACAGCCTTCCGACTTGACGTGTGTTGTTCGGAAGCCATTATCTATAGTTGTGAATACATGTGATGCTAACGAGAGAGTGACCGTGTGTGCTAATGTAGATATATAGATATATTGTGTGTCGAGTGGCGAATAGAATAATGTATCAGGCAGATAACGCCTTGTGTTGATTATCAGGTTTGCCTGAAAATAAACTCCGTATAAAAATATCTGTACGAGCAGAAGTTATTTGAGGTACGCATGATGTTGCCCGAGTGTGAGTTAACACAACACTGTGACAATAATACACACTAAATTAAAATGAAAGTGGCAAAATAAAAATGTAAATTGAGATATGTCGAAAACATAATCATTTGGATACCTGAGGAGATAATTAATGACGACAACCAATGTAATGAAAATATGTTTTTATGGAAATTCAATATTTAAATACAATAGAGGCTTATGGCATGCTTGTGGTAATTAATTAAAAAATATAATCTGAGACAAATCAAACAAACATGTATTTGAACATAACAGGGAATTATCGTGACAACAACAATAATTTCAATTAGGAAAAGTAGCAAGAAACAAGCAGGATGACGTTCCTTATGAATATGACAAATGGTCTGATATGTTAGTACAAGGGCGAGTCAATAAGTAAGTCACACAGTTCTGTCGAATGGCAGGTAAATGTAGTTGGTGTTTTCTACAGGCGTCATTATCTGACAGCAACATCGAACTTTATATTCCCGTTCGTCAGGTAGCGCATGGTGTTTCATATGCATGCTCATTGTTCATAAACAAAATGACGACTGTACTTACGGAGTGTACATCCAAAGAGCAACGTGCTGTTGTGCGTTTTGTGTATGCAAAAGGACTGCCAGCAAAGGACATTCATAAGGAAATGCTTCCTGTTTATGCTGACAAATGTTTGTCCCGTAAAGCGGTGCATAGCTGGGTATAAAATTTTTCTCAAGGACGCTCTAAAATTGTTGATGAAATCCGATATGGTCATCTTGTTGAGATTGCAACAGAAGCATCCGTGCAGCGGGTGGAGGAGATGATTAGAGGTGACAGGCGAGTAACGAGAGACTCTGTAGCAACTGCAATAGGGTGCTCACATGGTTCAGCATACAGCATAATGCATGATCGATTGAAATTTAAGAAAGTGTGCTCAGGTGGGTACACAGACAATTGAAGGAGGAATAAAAAAAAAAGAACCGATTTGGCCTGTTCTTGCATCATCTCTGTCAATACGAAGATGAAGGAGAAGACATGCTGAACAGAATTGTTACTGGGGACGAATCATGGGTGCATCACTACCAGCCCGAGTCAAAGCGCTGCATCGATTGATCTTGAGGGCGCGTACAACAGAGTACCCATTGGATTTCTTAATGCTTCAACTTCTTGAACTCAAGATAAGTCCCTTCCTCCTTAGTTGGATCGCTGCAGCCCTCTTCCAACGGAAAGTAGTTTTCAGATGTGGCAGTTGGACTTCGGAACCAACAACAATATATCATGGCCTACTACAGGGATCACATTTATCTCCGGGCTGTTCAACGCCTACACAGTGAGAATCACAAGCGAACAGATCACAGGACCGGGAGGACATTGTCATATGCCGACGATGTTTTAGTGTATCGTCAGGGTATGGATAGAGAGCAGGTAGCTATGGAACTACAAATTGAAATCAATCGCATAAGTACTTGGTGTGTTGAAGCTGGGGCAATGGTCGACCCAAACAAAGGCAATAGTGACATGGTTCTCTTTGAATAATCATATTGTCAACAATCCAACACCAACTGTAATTCTGTGTTCAGAGATTGTGGAAAAAACGCAGGCAATGAATTACCTGGGGATACGTTTTGATCGAAGCCGTGCTTACAATGAGCACTTAGACCAAGTGATAACAAAGGCCAAGCGGGGTTTGGCAGCGATGCGGGTGATGGCGGCAGCAAACTGTGAGCAGCGCTCTCTATGTCTTCTATACGAGGGGCTGGTCAGTCTGTTTTTAAGTATGCGATGGCGATCCTGACTCTCAGGCGTAAGCAGATGGAAAGGATGGAAAGGATACAGAACGAAGCTATGCACATTATTCTTGGATGTACAAGAGATATAGCATGCAGGGCGATGCGCTACCTTCTTAATTTTCCAATCATTGAAGACAGAATAAAAACTTGCAGAGCACGTGCCTACCTCAGAGTTAACACAAACACACAACATCAACTGCATAGTGAAATTATGAAGGTGAAAGGCAGCAGGTTAAAAAGAGGAAGGTCGAGCACTTATGGACTGAATGGTTCGATGTGCAATGAGGATGATCTGTCGATTAACTAATTAACAAAGCGTGCTTCAATGCAATGGAAACATCATTCTTCACCAGGTGTCCAAAAATTGAAGGTTACGCCATCAGCAGGGAAGGTTATGCTGACAGTGTTCTGGGATTGTCAAGGAGTGCTTTTAACCAATGTCAAGAAGAAAAGTGACCATGTGAATTCTGAATCGTACTGTGAAGTTCTATCGATGCTTCATGATGCAATTCGAAGAAAACGTCCAGGACTGCTGACTAGAGGAGTGTTGCTTTTTCATGACAATGCCAGACCACATACGGCTCAATTAACTCAGGAGAAAATTAACCAACTAAGGTGGGAAGTTCTGGAACATCCGCCTTACAGCCCCCGACTAAGCCAATAGCGATTTCCACCTTTTTGGTCCACTGAAAACCACCTTGGAGGGAGACATTTCACGAATGACGCCGAAGTTGAATGTGAAGTGAAAACGTGGTTTAGAAAACACAGCACGCAGATCTATGCAGGCGGTTTAAAATGACAGATAAAACGATGGGATAAGTGCATCAATGCTAGTGGAATTGATATTGAGAAATAAAGGCGCAATGTATGAATAAAAATAAACTTGTTCCAAGTTGTTATCATATTTAGTTATTTTTCTACAGCCATTTGTGGCTTACTTATTGACTTCTCGTACATTCTTTATATTGTTGAGTGATGCGCATATTCGTGCGTCAGTTAGTTGCATCTTTTATTCTGTCACACAGATATTAGCAGGTAAAAAAAAAAAAAAAAATCCTCCCACAAATAATATGAGTTAAAGACGTTATTGGAGTATGAGTTATTGTTTGTCTCTTTGTTTGTATTATCGCTTTAGTATTACAACTGAGGTAGCGTGAACATGTTACAATTGTAGAGAAACGATTTACTGAAGTGTAGTAATGTTTTCCCGTAGTGAATTTGAATAACGAAGACACAAACAATAGATTGCACGATTTATTTCCTGGTATATATCGCTGCATCTCGTCAGGTACATACTGCAGAATTCACACAACATAAAGTAAAATAGTAAAATAACTAGATAAATTCTAAAATATACACATGTTGGCACAGTAATGTCACTTGTCTACCACGGTAATTTTAAACTGACTATCATGTCTTTCTATTTGCTGGCCTATGTAGATTAATCATTATGGCTTCTGCGAACGTTAACAAGCGGCTACTGTGTGTATTAAACAACACGCGAAAGTCACTAACCCTATAAATAACATGGCCGGTTTCCAACACATGCCGTGCAATCGACGAAGCGGGAAGTTTGTAGTGTTTTCGCCTCTCTAGGCTCCCATTGCCTGCGTGTAGTATCTTGTTAATCCAATTAGGTATGTGTTCAACCACTATGTTGTTCAACTGCCGCTCTGTTCTGCCGACGTAGATAGACTGGCACCTGCATCTGAATAGGTAAATACAATTGGATTTGGCGTACAGAGGGGCAGATTCTTTAACTGCTGGTGTGGGAATAGGTGTAGTTCTGTACCTAACGACTGGAGTTGCAGCACAGAAATATCTTGGGAAATAAAGGCAGTTAATATTTTGTTGATTACATCACCCACCAATTGCCGTTAGGTCTACAAAATATATATAACTAGCACCATGTGCCAAAACGCCTTAAGAAAATAAAAAGTCCCCCATTTGTTTAAATAGCGGTTGGGTAATTTGAAACGACTGTTTGTAAAGTAAAGTAAGGGTAGTCTCATAGTACTGTAGGTTGCCTTACCCTTGCATAAATCTCATAAAATTGTGAATATTGCGTGGTACACGTTTTATGAATTTAGGTCGACCCCAGGGCCGTACTGGTAGGTAACTGTAGACACCCCTATGTTAGACATTGAACCCGGACTACTGTCTTGGCAGGGCTACGCAATCATCCCTGTCACCACTGTGACTGTATGGATGATCATATAAAGGTATAATGCAGGGCGTCGCATTCATCACATCCACAGGGAAGACTTCTGATCCTTCTTCAGCTCTCTTGCCTCATGCATTCCCATGTCTGTAATATCACATGACCACTGTCTCGTTCGATCATTGAGACAGAGCGTTATAAAGAAAGCGGGAGGAGGAGGACGAGATGATGGTGAAGAAGAAGAAGAAGAAGAAGAAGAAGAAGAAGAAGAAGAAGAAGAAGAAGAAGAAGAAGAAGAAGAAGAAGAAGAAGAAGAAGAAGAAGCACACACAAAATTTAAGCGGAGGAGAAAGGCGACAAGGAGAAGAAAACGGTGAATGGGTAACAAAAAAGTCAAAACACTCAAGATCCACAACAGTATTAACTGCTACAACAACAACAACAACAACAAAAACAACAACAACAACAACAACAACAACAACAACAACAACAACAACGACGACGACGACGACAACAACAACAACAACAACAACAACAACAATAACAACAACAACAACAACAAGAAGTGTACCAACCACAGTGAGAGTAAACTTTAGAAGTAAAGAAATTAAAAACAAGGTGAATAACCTCATAAAGAATGAAAGGTTACGGTAAACTGAAGAAGAAAGAAAAAGAATCGTATTACGTACAATATTGTTTAGACTATAGAGAACATGAATGAAATAATAGACACAGCAATAAGATCAAACGAACAAAGAAATAAGACAGCGTGAAGACATGAAAGGCTGAAAACTGTGAAGAATATTTAAAATGGAAACAGACGGAAAGAAGAAAGCGGCTAAAATACGAAAGGAACAACAGGGGGTGAGCAGCGTAACATAAATATCAATCTGGACTGCCGCAATGCCCCCCAGGCACCTGCAGAAAATGTCGCAGGGTCAAGTAACACGCTCAAATTGTTTTTACTATCTTGTTTTCTTTGTAGGAAGCTTGTGTAATTGGATGTCATTTTCGACTTTATGTTCGTAAGAGTGATCATTATTTGTGTCCGACACATATCCTGTGTTGACTCCTCTACACAACGATTGGTACTTAATTTGTGGCTCCAGTCGTTTACAATCGTGAGAGAATGGCGTGATTTTGTCTTACTGAATTCTTATAGGGTTAGAGAGGAAGAGAGTGACAAGAAGAAGAAGAAGAAGAAGAAGAAGAAGAAGAAGAAGAAGAAGAAGAAGAAGAAGAAGAAGAAGAAGAAGAAGAAGAAGAAGAAATGTAATCATCTCTCCATACATAGATTCGTGACCCTCACCTATCCTTGGTGTATTTGTCACTGCTTATGGGTGCCGGTCATCCAGAAGAAATGGCAAACCACGGGACGTAAACTTGCCAAGAGATCACAAGCATCCACACAAAAAAGGCTGTGGTTGACTGCGACGTCATGTAAAGGATATACAACTAACTTTTTTTTTTAAAACGTATCTTTACTATTCGCGACTTTCACCCTTATTTTACTACTCCTCCTTCCTCACAGCAGGGCTAGAGGAGGTGGTAGGCACTGTGTTGTCAGCTCTATCAGCCAATCCTCTTATTTCACGAGTACGCAGGTCTCTCGAGTGGAACTTCCTTTCGTACAAAATAAGGACTTCGGGTCTTTAGTAAAATTATTATGTACTTTGTGCCCGCTTGAATTTGTTTATGTTAATTGATGAAGACTTTGTAACTGCAACGTTAATTCTGACAATATTTATATCATCACCCTCATCATCCTCATCATCATCATTCTCATCATCATCACATGCCTTGCTAACTGGCGTAGGCGTCGATACGTCCTTACATATCTCGGTTCTTGGTGTTTTGAATCTCAGTCTTTGGCGTTTTGGATCTCGGCCTTGGTTTTTTGAATCTCGGTTCTTGGTTTTCTGAATCTCTGTCCTTGGTGTTCTGTGTCTCGGTCCTTTGTGTTCTGGATCTCGTTCCTTGGAGTTTTGGATCTCGGTCTTTGGTTTCTGGATCATTTCTATTGATGATATCATTCGTGCCACCGTCTAAGTCCAACCTGCTTCGTTTGTCTCTGTCTGCCTTTGCCTCTGCCTCTTCTCCCACTGATATTTCCAGTCATCCCGATGTTTTCCGATGCCTGCCTGAATATTATTTGTCGCTTTCTTTCAATTTTATATTATTCTCTTAAAAGTATATAATATAATGTTCTATATTCATTAGCCTCTTACTATAATAATCTATAATCTTATGAAATTCTGCTAATACTACTTGCTACGTGTGTATATATTTTAGGTTACCCATCGGATGGCGGGGCAGGGGTATCTTCTATCAAAGGAGAAGTAAGTTACCCCCTTCCCTCCGCTAGCCTACTGGACACCCTTTGGAAAGGTGGCGTACCCGTTTATCCCCTCCAGTCAAGGTTACGTGAAATCGTGAGTGCAGGTTGTGGATGAAGTTGAAGAGCAGTCGACAGATAGTTGTAGGTTATGGTATCCAATCTAACGACGGTAGGCAGAGGATCTCTTTTTGTTTTGTTGTTGTTTGGGAGACAATAGCTACGGTCACCGACGAGTATGGTAATTGCTAAGAAAGAAAGCAATGGCAAACTGCATTATTTAAAGATGCCAAGAAAATTATGTTTTGCAATTTCATAGAAAATCAGAGAAACTGCGTAAATGGGTGCTCCATAGGAGCAGCCACACCTCCCAGGGATCGTCACGTGCACCAGGTGGATCCACGCGTCAGCAGGAACTCGGAATGTTAGAACTGTAAGTGGGGTGGAAAATTTGATAACATCAAGAACGAAATGACACTAAATATTAACAGCCTGGTGCATGGCTCGTTTGCCCTCTACATAGCCTTACCAGCAATCCTGTCAGCCTGCTCATTTCCTTGAACACCCTCATGTTCTTGCACGAACATTAAATTAATCTTTGCCAGCCATGACCGCTCCATAGACACAACCACTGTCTTCGGACTCACCCCATCGCCATCTTCCTGAGCATACTCATTGAGTCACTAAGGAAATATGTCCGAGTGAAGGCCAGTGTCTCCAGCCATGTTATTGATTTACTTACTGCCATGACTTCCATAGTCATACTACTTGTGATCAAGGCAAAAGCACCAGAATCTTCCTTCACAATTCTCCCTCCGGCCTGAGCCGTAAAGGCCCAAGAACTTCTCACGCGTCGAACGACCGACCCATCTGTGTAAATGAGAACATCACCCTCTAAAGAATTCTCGAAGATCAAAGCCACAGTAGCCGGGTTTTAAATGAGACTTGTTTGTTTATCCTTACATCCTTTAGTCCTCAGTGTAGGTAAAAGGGTCATGTTTTGAACAGTTTGGGTTCCCCAATTGATTCTCTGTTTTGAACGTGCGTTGAAAGCAAATGTAGACCGCCACCAATCGTCCACAGATGTCATCGCCACAGAGTTAGCTACAGTGCCCTACATATCCATATTTTTCCATTCGCTCTCCTGGGCGCACTCCTATCCCCCCAGCGCGGGTTCCCTCGGCGTTTGTCTTAGCCAATCACCGAGCTTCTGGTTGTACTGAAATTTAGTCAGTTGACCCCGTTAACCACGACATCCGTTTTATTCCATCCATGGATAGCCGTTCAAGCTAGGACACAGATAAGTGAAATTTATACTTTCATATAGTGTCATTCGTGAATTTGTTAGTCTATTTTTGTTTGTTTGTTCTGTGCTGACGAAGGCTTTGGCCGCAACGTCCATTTTGTGTTTTGTAGTCGTGCTTTGGTAAAGCTCACAATCTACTTCTCGTATTACAGTGATTCATTCATGTCGGCATAGATACAGTTTGCAAAAGAATAATGTTTGTTTGTTATTAAGGCAGACGAGTGTTAGGTTCATATAGTCGGCGACCAAACTGTACACGGGGGATCGATGTCACGTTCAATCCGTCTCTGACTCCAGCCGACCAGGTATGATTTACAGGGTGGCTGGTGTGGAGTTTTACAGTGACATAAATGAGGATTATCATCATCATCATCACATGTGCTATGCCGATAAGCGTGGACTATCATAAGTCTGCTATTCCACACAATCACCAGTATTTTGGATCAGGTCTGTGTCCAGTTTTCATTAAGTTTGAGAGTACATTTCTCCTCAAAACGTGCCCTAAACATTTTGAAAGTCTACGTCTAGTTTCTCTAATCAATTTACGTTTTTATTTATTTTATTTTATTTTTTCTTTCTTGTACGTTCATGATATTGTGCGCATTTTTCTTATAAACCACATTTCCACTGAAATTTGACGCTTCTCACCATGTCTACCCAGTGTCCATGTCTCTCGTGCACACAACAGTATAAGTTTTATAAAGCACTTAATACTTTTCGTACTGCATTTGACACCAGAGCTTATTATTGGTGACTGTGTTTTCCTTATTGCAAAATATGTGCACATTTATGCCACCAGAAAAAACAAGTGCAAACGTATGCCACCAGAAGAAACAAGCACAGGAAAGGCCACAAAATAAGAAACAAGAGCCGATATTGTGACACTAGAAGGAGAAAGTGCACAGTTTATACCACCAGAAGAAACAAGTGCCCAATTTGTGCCACCAAATGAAACAACTGTACAATTTATGCCACCAGATGAAACAACTGCACAATTTATACCACCAGATGAAACAACTGCATAATTTATGCCACCAGATGAAACAAGAACAGAAGTGGTGACAATATAAAAACAAAACAAGTACCTAAATGGTAACATCAGAGAAGAAAAAAGTTCAGAAATGGTTACACTGGAAGAAACAAGAGCAGAAATTGCAAAATCACAAGAGGCAATATTAAAAATGGTGAAACAATAAGACAAGCGAGAACAATGGCAGTCATGGACGGTTAGTCAGATGGTTTAGTCATGTGATAATACACTCCTGGTGTCTATTTGGCCGTGACAAGAAGTACACTTGTTCCTTCAGCCAGGCTCAGTCGTCATATGGAGACGACTGGTTCGAATCCTGCTATGACCCCTTATAGCAGTGGTTCCCAACCGGTGGGAAATTACCCTGAGATTTTAGTGTTTCCAGGGGGAGGAGGGGGATTAAGATTATTTCAAGATCGCATTAATATAAGAACAGATTACTTGATTTTGTTTTTCCCTCCATACTTTACACTCTGTACTTCCCACCCTTCAGAAATTCGTTTTATAACGTAAGCAGACCCGTAAATCACGTTTTATATAGACGTCTAGACTTGTCCTAGTATGTGTTATTAAATTTAGCTTCCATGTTTACTTATACTGTTAGGGGAAGGTGAGAGAATTTATAGGGATGCAATACGCAAAGGGGAATGACATTGTGAACATATGGTGAAGGAGTGCATGGGCCAAAAAAAAAAGATTTAGAACCACTTCCCTATAACCTTCATTTTGTATATTCCACGTACTCCCTCAAAACTCTGCTTCTTTTCTCTACTCCCATCAGTGCCTATTAGTTGATTTTTATTTAACATGCTATCTCAATGGCGTAAAGGATTCCTGCTCCGTGGCGAAGTGGTTACGGACGCAGTTCGTAATCCCGCATACAATGTTCAAAACACAGCTGCCGGCGATTTGGCAGCAGACCGCCTTGTGTTGGATTTTTAATAAAATGATATGGGTGCCGGTGGTTCAGAAAGCAATGGCAGACTACTGAACGTTAACTTGCCAAGAGATCACAACAGCTTAAAAAGGCTGGGGTTGACTGCGACGTCATGTAAAGGATATGCAACTAACTTTTAAAGGGATTCCCAGCTTTTGATATTTTCCCCCTCCCTCTTCCTAAACCGCAAATAGCACTGATATTTAGTAGCAACCAAGACAGAGCAAGAATCAAACCACTCAACGATGGATTAGCGGAACAGCAGGAGAGAACCACGAACGAAACCCGGATGATTACTGTCGTGCGAGGCTTCGAATTACTTTCCAGACTTTGGATTTTCCAGATTAGTGGACTTGTTCCTTTGTTGATTGTGTCCCTGGTTAAGTTTTCATGTTGTTTTTTTTTTTCAAATTATTTATTTTAGGCTTTTTTTTTTTTTTTTATCTCACTCTCTGTTTCATATCAATAATGCAGTATCCTTGTCGATTATGTTTATTCGTTAGTTATCACCTTTATTACATAGGCCATTTTTTATTTAATATCTCTTCAGTGCACATATTGATTAAGCTGTAAACAATGTAAATAGTGCATATCCTTTGCAGGACGTTGCGATTAACCCCAACCCCAGGTTAATTTACTAAGCAAGATTACGTTCAGCAGTTTGTCATTGCTTTCTGCACGAAAGCCAACGTTTAAGTCCATCTAGCCGGTGTAAGGGTTTATCCCCTTACTCCACATTCAGCGCACCGGACGATTAAGCGTAAGCATATTAAGCCTCGCGGTCACGCTGATTTCTATACAGAGCTGTGCATGCGTGTATTGTTTCGCTGATTTCTATATAGTGATGTACATGCGTGTATTGTTTCGTTGATTTCTATATAGAGCTGTGTATGCGTGTTTTGTTTCGCTGATTTCTATACAGAGCTGTGCATGCGTGTTTTGTTTCGCTGATTTCTGTATAGAAAATGACAGGCTGGCTTGAAATAACATAACTGAAGGTCTATGCTTCATTTAAACACTGCAGCAGTAAGAAGAAGAAGTGGAGGAGGAGGAGGAGGAGGAAGAAGAAGAAGAAGAAGAAGAAGAAGAGGAAGAAGAAGAAGAAGAAGAAGAAGAAGAAGAAGAAGAAGAAGGAAGAAGAAGAAGAAGAAGAAGAAGAAGAAGAAGAAGAAGAAGAAGAAGAAGAAGAAGAACAACAACAACAACAACTACTACTACTAATACTACTACTACTACTACTACTACTACTACTACTACTACTACTACTACTACTACTACTACTACTACTAAAACAACAACAACAATTAGAAAACGAGAAGATGGAAATTGTTGATGGTGGATAGTAAATAGCATGTAATTAATTCTGTTCCCTCACTAGATTTCTTGTTATCGTGATAAATTAACTTTTACCAAGTATGCATGTTACATTTATAAGTAGGTTTAATAAAGGATAGTCAGGAAACCTGCGACAAGAAAGTCCCACTGCAACAGACTAGCAACCCCATGAAATAATTAAAAAAAAACTTGCCACTTCATAGTGTCTGTACGGATATTGTGACCAACCGACACTGGATGGACAGGTCTGTATCGTGCTGGCCGCCTTTCTTCGAGACAATATTTTGACGTCAACTGTATCAGGCAGGGGCAATCCCAGAATCATGCAGCATCGAAAAAACTCTCACCTCAAACTTGACTTTCCACCCAAGACCACCAGATCCTCATGCGACAACCAACAAACACTGCAACCATTAAGGAACCAGTAGAGGCCAGCGTACTTTGACATTAATTCGCCAATAATAAACATAACATATTGTTATATGTTTAATCTTCTTGTCTTCATAAAAGTGAGAAAATGCGACTGTAGGTTGATGTGTAGTGAGTTAAAAGACAACTGAGTGATGCTAGCAATGAACGGTGCGCCATGGCAACCTATTTATTTTTACTAGCCAATCGGGGGTTGATTTTGAAATAGCCCTCTGTAATACGATAAAATACCGTCTCCATGGCGAAGATCTTACGGACGAGATTCGTAAGTCCGCATAACCGCGTTCGAAGCAGCTGCGACCTATTTGGCAACAGACCGCGTTGCGCTGGGTTTTAACGTGTTGGTGGGGCGCCGGTCGTTCAGAAAGCAATGGCAAACTACTGAACGTAAACTTACCAAGACATCATCAACAGCAGTAAAATGCTGGTGTTGACAGCGATCACTGTAAATAGGATATGAAAAAAAAAATACGTTCAATGGTTACTGCAAACATTACATGTTTTTCGTCAGTGAATTCGAAAACCCCAGGTAAAAATTTTCCTATCAAATTGTAGCGATTTGCTCCATATATAATAGATTAGCATTACCACTGCGTGGGGCCAAAAGAGTCACTAACAACCTGACAGGTGCACTATGAAAATAAGATAGTGTTTATCAAATGGCTTAAAGGTTGAAGGATGAACAACATAACAAGATAAGGCCGACATGTAGGTGATAGTGCTGACGTGCAAGGGCCGTCAGGCGAACGTCGGGTTCAATTTCCGACAGAGAAGGCGCTGCTGGAAGGACTGATATTTGCAGATTCGTACAATTGTGCGTAGTAGTTGGATGGTGAAAAGACCACCCTATCCATAAGGGAAATGGTACTTATCGTAAACTTTCAAGGCAGGATCAAGTGTTAATTTTTAGATTGCGAGCAGGACAGAGCCGATTGAAATATCACCTTTATAGCAAGAGTAATATGGGTTCTAAACAATCTTGAGTTGCTAGCTGAAAGCGGGAAAAGAGTTACAAATAACAGTAGAACGAGTAAACAGGCGTAGTGCAGAATGTGGCTAAGATATTAACATCCAAAAGACGAAAAATATGATAATTAGCACTGGAAAGGTGAACCCATCAATGAACATCACAGTAAACGGGGAGATACTAGGATAAGGAACACATTTCTCCTATCGTGGACATGTAATAACAGACTATGGCAGAAGTGAAACATAAATAAAAAACAAAAAAGAAAACAGGAATGGGCAAACACGTTTTTAACATCGTGAAATCAGTATTATCATCTAGAGAGATTAACAATGCATTAAAATTAGAATTGTCAAATGTTATATATGTATTCAACACTACAATATGGCATGGAAAATTGGACAATAACGAGCAATTAGAAAGTCGTATAAAGGCACTGGAGATGTAAATATACAGAATATATTGTCGTATTTCATGGGAGAAAAACAATCACATACAGATATTCTAGATAAAAATGGAAAAGAAAGAGAGTTAATGAAAGAAATTTAAAGAAAAATGAAGGTAATTAACTATTTCGGTCAAGTTAAAAGAAACAACCCTCTAATAAAAACTATACTGGGTGGGTACTGTTGAAGACATGCGAGCAAGAGATAGACCATGGTACAAGTGGGAAGATAACATCAAGAGATGGAAGAACAGCAGTCTGACAGAATGTACAATCAAGGCGATAGGCAAAGAGTGTTGAAGAGCCATTGCAGCCAACATTCAGTGAGGAGACGGCACCAGATTGAATATGGATTCGTCGGATCTCGCGCTCCATGTCTGTCTGGGTGTGTGCGCGCGCGCAAGTGTGTGTATGTGTGTGCGCATGTGTGTATGTGTGTGTAAATAGCTTTGGACAGCCAGTCACCATCTATAGTCCTACAGAACTTAATCAATGAACTACTACATTCCATAAAAATAAAAAAAAACGGTTCAGTAATGTCACAAACCTTAAACTAACTACTACATTCCATCAAAATCAAAAACGGTACGGGAATGTCACACACCTTAAACTTAACTATTACCTTGATCACAGACATTAATGTGGTAATCTGAGAGCTCATGAGGACCAAGAAGTATGATGGGATTTTCGTGTTTGCATGCCAAATTACCCTACAACATTGTTTTTTTGGTAACTCAGTGTGAGGAAATTGTTACAAAGAAGGAAAGGCGGGTTGTCAAACGGGAAGATGCGTGATGAAAGATAAGATGAGTTGACTGTTATTTGAATGGCTGTTGATCATGATATACCTGATAAAAACAGAAATTGGTATCTCAGTAAAACAAATCTTGTGTAAGCGTTTCTGTACGCGAGATATAAAACCACTCTTCTTTTTATCTCCATATAGCGCATGCCATGTGACGATGGTGACGATGTCAGTCCACATCTTTATGTCTCGTGTTAGTTAAGGTAGTTGCATATCCTATACAGGACGACGCAGTCAACCCCAGCATTTGATGTTCATGATCTCTTGGCAAGTATACGTTCAGTAGTCTATCTCGTGTACTACAAATTATTCCGATACCGATGATTCTCCATACCATGATGTCAAACCGTCCTTTTCTACCCCCCCCCCCCTCGCGCCCCACCTTCCCTCCAACTTGCTCTTTGTCACGAAGTTCTCTAACTATTCACTTCTCGTTCATGTGGTCTGTTTACTGTTGATGCGAGTAACCAACTCTATTTCGAGTTAACCACCTCAGACTTATCTTTATTAGTCTTTCTGTCCACCCGTGGTGTTTTCATCATTCTTCTAACAAACTACTTTATGCTTCTACGCTACTCTGATTAAGGAGATGCTAAAGTAGTACACACATAATCCTGACATAGGTAGCATCTACAGGGTGTTTGTAAAGTCTCACTACACTTTGTATGCAGAACAAATATGAAGAATGAAGTACATGACGTCATCAAAAAATGTGCTCCAAAGTCCATTGTAAAGCAAAATGCAGCGAAATGCTATCTGCTGGAGGGTTGCACACCAACCAGAATGGTGTTGTGGTCTCGAGGTATGGTGTCCGCCTCGAATACTGGAGGTCCCGGGTTCAAGCCCCGGTGAGGGCAGGGATTTTTTCTCGTGGACTTCTAGTAACATAGATTTCCCCTGGTCTCTGGGTAATGAGATCGGACGCCCGTATGTATTCTTGAGCACGTAAAACATTCTATGGCAGTTGGAGTAGCCTAACGGCGCTACCCCGGCAAAATTTCGAGTAAAAAATCTACCCAAAAATAATTCAAGATCCTCGCCTGTGCTACGGAGTTCGTGCACTGAGCTGAGATTCTCCGTACTCAGGCTTGAGTTAGCAGGAGAACGGAGTACTTATGGGTTACACCCATGTGCCGTGATATTGATCCGTCACTAAACTAAACTAACGTAAACCAACAGAAGAAAGAATTATTTTGGTTGAACAAGTGTTTCGAAATTGCGGTCAATACACACAGATGATTGGTTGTTCAAAGATACATAGCAAAATTTCCTGATAAACGACCTCCTCATCGCATTACAGTTAGGAATGTGTTTAATAAGTTATAATGAAAATACTTCATTGGTACTTTCCAGTTTCCCCAAAACAGCGTTAGACCATAGCAGTGCTATTGTAACTAATTTAATGATTTTGTTTAGTTTAGCAGATTTATTCATAACGTCACGTACTTCATTTTAAAAATGTGTTCTACATACAAAATATAGTGAGGCTTTACAGACACCCTGTACATGAGCCATCATCGTCCTGCGGCTTTTTCGTTTCAGAACCTTTCCCCATAACAGTTTTTGTAAATGTCTTTCTATCATAAGCAAGATGCCCTACCGTTGTGATTGTCATATATTAATTATCTATCATGTCTAGAAACCATCTACATCAGGGGTAGCCAACCTTTTCAGCAGGCGGGCCAAATTTCAGAAATAATATTTCCTGCCGGGCCACGCACCTACTTTTTTTTCCGTTAAATTAAAGTAAACAAGCAAGCGTGCTACAGCTTCGACCACATCGTCGATTCCCACTCCGCGGGCCTCAACATGACTTTCGGCGGGCCGCATGCGGCCCGCGGGCTTCGTGTTGGCCACCCCTGATCTACATTGAGGTTCCTCTTCTCCACTTCCCCGTTATGCCTTCCTCCGCAGCTATCTTTCCAGATATGCCCGTCTTTAACATGCACAAAATATTTCATTTTCCTCAATGTTTTAATAACCAATTTTCTAAGTTCAGAAAGAGTCATTAATTGCAGATTCTCCATATATTAGTAAATGTAAAGCATTAGAAATAACAGCAAATACGTTCATTAAATAATTAATAATGTCTTCACTCCACGATAAACATAAACACAACTGTCAGAGTGAAGCATATAAAAGAAAACAAGTTACACATATAAGCAAACCATTTATTATTTATTGCGAACTTGTGTTTGTTAACTTTATGACAATTATTAAGCAGTTGCTGGAAATCGCCGAGCTCGGCGTTTTTTTACCTGTAGATTGCACATGAATTCCCGAAGACGGATTAACTCTCTTTTCCACCCACACTGTTATGTGTTCAGTTACTGAATTTGATAACTGTCGTTTCGTTTTGCCTATGCAAGTTGCTTGGCACTCAGACTGGAATTGATCAATACAGTTTGATTTGGTGTACGGAAACAATAGTTATTTGACAATTTGTGTTTACATTTTAAAACAACCTTGCTAATTTCGTAAGTAGATATTAATTGTATCCTTGTTACTAATTCACATGTTTGTATTGTATTAAATTCACATTCCTACGGTGGTTAGTGCGCTCGTGTACTAAGATACTGGTCTGTCTGTATTCGGTACCCAACAGTGGTAGGGTTATTTTGTATCGACCAGCACGGGTCTGAGGTTATGCAATGGGTGGTCTAATGGAATTTCCTGACAAGGGACAGCAGCAGAGGAAGGAGCTGGTCAATCCACATCTGTATACAGCTAACCTAGAATATGTGAAGGCATAATATTTGACATCGGTACAATTATCTCAGAACAGTTGTAAAATCTGATGGGAGATGCCTTGAAGAGATTAGAACAAGAATTGCCATGCCGAAGGTGAAAAAATGGAAAACGTACTGACCAATAATATGATATCAATTGAAACGAGAAAAAAGAGTGTTGAAGTGTTACATAAAACCTATACTTGTGGATGGATGTGAAGCGTGGACAATGAGCAGACAAGCTGAAAAACATCTAATGTCTGTGAATATGTGGTTTCTGAGGAAAATGCAAAGAATATCACGGACAGACTGAAAAACCAATGTACAAGTCCTTCAAGAAGCAAATGAAGATCATAAACTGATCAGAGACATTAGACGTAGACAGTCAAACATTTTTTGGCATGTTATGAGAAGAAATGAATTGGAGAACTTGGTGACAACTGGCAAGATCGAAGGGAGGCGACCAAGAGGAAGACCGAGAAGTAAATATCTGGATGGCTTGGCCATGTGGCATGGTCTAAACAGGAACACTGAGCTGATCCACGACACTGGTGGTCGAGTGAGATGGCAAACATGACCGCCCACGCTTACCGGCATGGCACATGATGGATGGATGGATGGATGGATGGATGGATGGATGGATGGATGGATGAGTCGACCCCAGAGCCGCGCTGGTGGGAATTAATAACCCTGTCACTGCCTGGGTTTGAACCCGGACAGCTGGTATGGCAGACAAGATGACCAAACACTGTGGCACCATATTTTCAGTGAAAATACAAAATATGTTGATGACGCGGTGGCTTAGAGGATTTAGACCATCTCACTGTGGAGTACCCGGAAACGAGAGTGCTGACCGATTAGCTAAGGAAGGAGCAATAGAAGAAGAACCTGATGTGCCCATTACATACCACCAAAATAAAAGAATGATCAAATCAGAAAGAAAGCCACCAAAAACTGCTCAAAACGACTACCACCTTATGGACAGACCAGAACAAACCATTATTCTCCGCCTCAGAGTAGGACACAATAGATTGCACAACCACACGTATACAAAATTCAAGATTAGCGAATCAGCCATGTGCACATGTGTCCTGTCGCCGCAGACAGCATATCACATACTCCAAGACTGTCCAAAATACGACATATCAAGACAAACCTTCTGGCGTGAAGAAACAACAATGGAAGATTAAGCTATATTTTCCACTGAGTGAAAAAAAAAAAAAAACAGTTAAATTTATACAAGAGACAACATTGCAGTTATAAACAAATTTTAAGCGAACGAAAGAAGAAGTAAACGAAGGGGATAGTTCAACCCGCAGTTTAATGATTTCCCGTTGTACAGAGTCTTGGGTTCGAAACCTGCTGCAGACTATTACAAAGCTCATCGCTTTGATTTGATTTCCATAGTATGAGGAACCGGCTGTTCATAAAGCAGTGGCAAACTACTGAACTAACATAAGCTAGTAAATCACGTACAGCCAATATATGCTGGGGTTGATCTCAACTTTCAGATAAGGACATGCAACTAACGCTCAGTTAATAATGACTGTGTATTACTATTAGGTTGTAGTGGCGCTCCACGACAGCGATCCTCATGGTGCCTCAAGCAAGTTACCATACTCATCACCTCATCTCTGATTGTAATATGTCAGTTCTCTAACTAAATGTTCGTGCTTTTTTGTTCGTCGATGAAGACTTTGCTCGGAACGTGTCCTTCCTCCAGCTTTGTAGTTACATTTTTATGTTCATTATTTTTTTTTATGTTCATATCATTTCTGTATTACCTCGGCTGATCCACGACACTGGTGATCGAGTGAAATGGCGAGTCATGACCGCCCACGCTTTCCGGCATGGCACATGATTTATTGATTAATTACCTCGGCGGCTGCAGTTATTACTTTCTTCGACCTCATCTGAAGTTCATAGCTACTGCTAACACAGCGTGCGTGCTTTAAGCATTTATATTTCGCATTCAGTTGTTGAATTAACCCATAATGTTTGCTGTGACTTTTTCTATGACGCTTCATTATTTGGACGTCTCTAGACTGGAACATGTATGTCTTTAAATTAGCAACCGCTTAGTTTATCTGGCGTTCAGGTAACACCAACTGGATGGAACATTCAAGATTATCACCTGCCAAAAACTGTCATGTACTGCAAATATAGTACCTTGCGGTGTATGGCAAGTGGATCTTGAGCCTGAGGAATTAAGGCCGGCTGTCTAGTGCAGTCGCCTCGAACTTTGCGGGCTAGAGTTTTCTTTTTGCCCCGGACAGACAAAAAAAAATCCCAAATCTTACCATTATGATTTAATCCCTGAACGTCTTTAGCGTAGTGGCTAGACACTTATATGCCGGCCCGTTGATCAGGAGTTTGAATCCGCATCTTGGCGCAATGTTTTAAACCTGAGCTAGGCTTCGAGTCGATGCAGCCCAACATGGGAGCTAGGAAATGTCTTAGGAAGTAAATGCGGCCGGCGTTATAAAGGCTCTATCACCGACCAAGTGCCATATAGTCTATACAAATATGAAGGATAGCACCATATGATCAATGCAACTTGAGGCGTGTAAATGGATCCTTTATTTAGTATCATCTAGTGCCATCTCCGCATTGAAAATTGGTGGTAATTGGTCTTCCACAGATTTTGTTCTACTCTTCTTTGTGCATTTTGGATGCTATATTTTGACTATATCTTTATGTCGTCTGTCCTCTGTTCTTATGGCGCCCTCTAGCTTTTTTTGTTTGTGCTCTTAGTTTATCCTCACTGATGGGTTTCAATAGATCGTTTTGTTTGGTGCAATCAATGTGCATTGACTTTCACATTGTGTTTACTTTCTTCACTACGCGCTGTCCATATTGATTTGTTCTAGAAGTTTCCTACTTATTCTAGTGATTGTTTTACATCCAAGAAGCACACTCCACTCTTCTGACAAGCCGCGTGCAAAAAGCCTTATTGTTATGCTCCATCTGTTAAGCCAAGGTCAATGTTTCCACTCCTGGAGTTTGATTCTTGCGATCTAAGATTTAGGTGTCCCCAGGGCCTAAGCTAAGAGGCTTTTTGGGGTTGTCTTTTAATTGTTTCTGATTGTAGTTGTATCCGTGTCTTTCTGTTTTTATTTGCTGACTAACCCTTTATAGCCGCAGTGGTAATCCGCCATTTGTGATTGTGTTCTTGTACAAGTGACCAGTTTCAATTTCGGTTACATGTTGATTTACGATCGTCTGCTGTAGTTTTATATACTCACATAATTTGATGGGATTCACTTGCAGTGTCTGTGTGTGCCATGCCGGTAAGTGTGGGCGGTCATGTTCTGCCATCTCACTCGATCATCAGAGTTGTGGATGAGCTCAGTATACTTGTCTCGACCATACCACGTGGCCAAGCAATCCAGGTATTTACTTTTATACCCTTCCCTTCTTCTCTTCCCCTCGATCTTGCCAGTTGTCACCAAGTTCTCCAATTCATTTCTTCTCATAACATGCTTAAAAAGTTTTGACTATCTACGTCTAATGTCTCTAATCAGTTTACGATCTTCATTTGTTTCTTGAAGGACTTGTTCATTGGTTTTTCTGTCTGTCCATGGTATTCTTTGCATTTTCCTCAGAAACTACATTTCCACAGCCATCAGCTGTTTTTCAGCTTGACTGCTCATTGTCCAAGCTTCACATCCATATAAAAGTACAGGTTCTATGTAGCACCTCAACACTCTTTTTCTCGTTTCAATTGATATCTTTTTATTGGTCAGTATGTTTTTCATCTTGCAAAAGGCTACCTTCGCAATGGCAATTCTTGTTCTAATCTCTTCAAGGCATCTCCCATCAGATGTTATGACTGGACAGAACTGCATGACTGGGTTGGATTTCCACTTGCCATTTCGATTCTTTTCGTGATATCCGTGTCAGGTGCACTTTGATTCTGTTCGTAGTTTTCGTGACATTTTCTAACTTGTGTAGCAGGTGTAGATAAAAGTTAATTTCTAGAACGCATTCTTAGATTTTAATGTTTACTATATCACGTTAAAGAAAAGATAAAAACTTAAAGCTTCAAGTTTGAAGCACTTCATGAAAACAGTAGTCACATTGTTGTATAAATTACTTTACATTTGAAAACTCCATGTATGTTGTAGTAAAGATAAAAATAATTTCAAACATAGACACGATTACAGTGATTTTTGTTTTTTTAATATATCTTTATATTTAAGAGCTGCATGTTCCTTGCACGCCGTTGCAGTCAACCCCAGCATTTATAGGCTGTTTGGGATTTACTGGAGAATTTAACATTCAGTGATTCGCTAACTGATGAACTAAACTTGCCTAGTTAATTACACAGAGGCAATATATTCTAGGGTTGATAACAACGTCCTGTAAATGACACGCAATTACCTTTAGTTTGCCATTGCTTTCTGAACCACCGACTCACATACCTTCGAAATCAACGCAAAACGATCTGATTCCAAATCGCCTGCGGCTGATATCGAACCCTCGACCCGCTATCTCGGAGAATTGTGAAACCGTGCGTTCACCATCTATATGCTAAAGATACAATACCATGATTGGCATGCATATTATATTAAACTTAATGTTTAAATAGTTTAAAATATAAAGTCACTTGGGTATCCTTTACATGACTTCGCACTCAACCCTAGCATATTTTGGTTGTTTGTGATCTCTTGGCAAGTTTACTTTCAGATATTTGCCATTGCTTTCTGAAAGACCGGCACTCGTATCACCAAAGACTTAAATAATAAGCCAAGTATGTATCACTCTCGCGGAACAATGTATAACTTTTTACAAAGCGTCATGGAATGCCATCTTTTTTTTTCGCATATCCTTTACAGGACATCGCTGTCAACATCAGCATCTTTCAGCTGTCTGTTGATTTCTTGGCAAGATTACGCTCAGTAGTTTGCCATTGCTTTCTGAGCGGCCGGCTCAGTTATCCCGCAAGTCACGAGCGGGGGTCGAACCGCTTCCAGCTCTCGCCCGCTACGAGACTCTGCGTGATAAACGGGATTACGGAGAAAGTGTTGTAACCCCTCGGCCAGAGAGACCGGCGGAATGCCATCAAACATCAAAATTATAACAAACAACATTAATATCAGAGTTATCTTACTTGCCTGGTAACTAGTACTCCGGAAGATGGTGCTAGTTCGGAGACTTCTCCAAGTGTACCTTCAGTGTCTTGATGAACAAGTGTTTTGTTGCTCTTCTTGTCTTTATTACTTACTATCTGCTCAAAGAGAGTTCTCAAATGTGTCTTTAATTTGCTGTTTTGCCTTTCAAGAGCATTACATTTGCTGTTAACTGGTAATGCCCGAAGAAGTTTGTCAATAAAAAGTGGAGACGAAATTATTGTTTTGAAAGTTAAGTGGTAAAATGGTGAGAAATCCGCGAAAAGTAAAATATTAGCTTGGTGGTTTCTGGTTGACCAACTACTCTAGCGACTGACCGTCCTGGAGCTTAAAAAGGGCTGTCTTAAATCAAGTTAACATCACGTGACCAAGCACAGAGTGGGCGAGAGTGGGATATTTCAGAAACAAAATGGGTGAAGTCATTGGTTGGAGGAATAATAATATCCTGCAACGAGCCCCGTGTTTTTTTATTTAATTCTCGGGGGCAAGGAATTACACATTATGATAGGCGGTAAGAAGTTTGTTATTTTCTCGCGGTACTCGCCACGGGCTCGCCATGCACCGCGTTTCAGCGCGTTTTGTGCGCGCGAGTTGAGCTGCGCGCTGGCAGATGGTGAAAATACCAGAATGAAACGCGCAGTAAACGGAATGCCTGTCGTGGACAGTGCTGTGTTAGCTTCTTGGGTCAACAGGGGATAGTGCTTGGGTGGTGTTGAATCACATTTGGTCTTTCATGTTGAGGGCGAGGGATATTGAGGTGGCCGGTTCAAATCTGGTCTGACTGTTTTCAGAAAGCGTGAGAGGGAGGAGAGGGACACAAGTAGAGAGAGAGGGGACTGTTAGAGAGAGAGAGAGAGAGAGAGAGAGAGAGAGAGAGAGAGAGAGAGAGAGAGAGAGAGATGAAATGAGAGAAAATTAGAGTGTTCTCTTGCCCACTTATTCTCTTTTCATGATCTTCAACTTTTTGTATTCGGTTACAGCTTGCATATGTGCACGACAGACAGACAGACAGACAGACAGACAGACAGACAGACAGACAGACAGACAGACAGACAGACAGACAGACAGACAGACAGACAGACAGACAGGCAGACAGACAGACAGACAGGCAGGCAGGCAGGCAGGCAGGCAGGCAGACAGACAGACAGACAGACAGGCAGACAGACAGACAGACAGACAGACAGACAGACAGACAGACAGACAGGCAGGCAGACAGACAGACTGATATAATATATGATAGACAGACATACAAACCGACAGAGTTATCGATCGATATAGAGTGAGAGAGGTGAGCGTGATGAGAGAGAGAGAGATAGGTAAGAGAGTAATAAAGATGAGAGAGAGAGAGAGAGATGAGAGATATATGAGAGAACGAAAGAGATGAGCAAGATGAGAGAGATGATAGAGAGAGATGAGAGAGAGAAAGAGAGATCGCGCGAGAGAGAGCGAGAGAGAGAGTGAAAGGACTTGTACTGTTTGGAGCCGCGGTGGCGCAGTAACTAGACACTCGCCTGCTGACTCGGTGATCATGATCGATCCACATGGAGGCGATTTCGAATGTTTAATTCTGACGTGGGCTACCATGTCGACTCAGAATAAATGGGTACCAAGAAATATCATGGGAAGTCAAGACGGCCGGCATGATACGACCACATCAGCCACCGAGTGCCGGTTGGTCTATACAAATATAGGTCTAGCACCGTATGCCCAATACGGCTTAAGGAAAGTAAAGTGGTCCTTTACATACTTTACTGACTTCTAAATGATACACATAAAATACTTGTTGTGATCGAATAATATATGCAAACTTACAAACCTACTCGAGAGCCGAGAGAGAACGAGGGAGAAGGAGAGAAAATGCTAGAGAAGAAGAGAGAACGAGAGAGAGAGAGAGAGAGAAGAGAGAGAGAGAGAGAGAGAGAGAGAGAGAGAGAGAGAGAGAGAGAGAGAGTATGTGTTTCGTGTGAGAGAGTGTGTGTCGCCTTGTCTAACCACTCTTCTATAAAATGTTTAGAGACGCATTATATTTTGTGACTTGTTGCAGTGTCTCTTGATTCACAACAGAGAGGGATATATATATATATATATATATATATATATATATATATATATATATATATATATATATATATATATATATATATAAGGGGCGTTCATTTGAAATCCGTTCGTGCCGCACCGCGCGTAATTGCGTACGTTGAACATGATCGTGTCATAGTTATGTGATAAGTACAGATCAATGAATAACATAGCTTATCGTCCCATGAAGGTTCTGTTTCTGTCCGTTGGGAATATGGCCAGGTTGATTCAAAATCCGTCCAAAGAAGCTCAAAGAGCGGTGATTCAGTTTCTTTCATTTGAAGGATGTCGACCAGTGGACATTCATCGGATAATGCTGGCAGCGTATGGTAACAAATGTGTGTCGAAGACAACAGTGACAGACTGGGCACGAATGTTTCGGAAAGAACGTCAGTTCACGACAGATCTTTGACGTCCGGGTCAAGCGCATATTGTTGCAACAGAAACAAACCATTGACAAAATTGATGCATCAGTACAGATGAACCGTTGCCGAAGCATACGTTCGTTAGCGAAAGAATTTGATGTGTCATTTGGGACAATTCAAAAGGTCGTTCGAATGAAACTGCAATATCGGAAGATGTGTTCACAGTGGGTACCACGGATGTTGACCGACCACCAAAAAGAGGAACGCATGGGATGGTGTTTGAACCACTTCCTGCGTTATAGAGTGGAATGTGATGAATTTCTCTTCCGCATAGTGGCAGGCGATGAATCATGGTGTCACCACTTTGAGCCGAGCAGCAACAGAGAGAGAGCATGCAATGGAAGCATGCTGGATCACTCAAAACCACACAATTCAAGTTACAAGTTTCCGCTGGTAAGGTTATACTGAGCGCATTTTTTGACCATGAAGGGCTATTCTTGACCGACTTTAAAGAACCTGGTGTCAACATCAACTCTACCCACTACTTGCAAACACTAGACAAGCTGCAAAACACCATCAAGCATAAACAACCCGGCATGCTTTCTCGCGGTGTGATTTTGTTGCACGATATTGCTCGTCCGCATGTCGCAAAGATTGTGCAGGAAGCATTAGCAAGGAAGCAGTGGGAAACTCTGCAACATCCAGCCTATAGTTCTGATTTGTCACCATGTGAATTTCATTTGTTAGGACCTCTAAAAAAAAAGAGCTCTCAAGGGGCAACGATTTCACACAGATGCAGACGTGATGAACGCGGTAAACACTTGGTTCAGTGAGCAACCACAATCATTTTTTGCGGGACGGTATTCGCAGCCTACCTAAGCAATGGGATTCTTACCTGAATGCCTACGGTGACTTCTTCTGACCAACCCATGGTGCATAAATCATTCAAAATGAATGCTTTGTTTAATTCTACCACACCTGTTAATGTTTCTTTCACACTTTTGCAATAATTTCATTGGAACGGGTTTCAAATGAACGCCCCTAATATATATATATATATCATCAAGTGCCGTGCCGACTGGCGTAGGTCTTTGGTTTTCTGGATCAACTCTGCCGTTGATATTCCTCCATGCCACCGTCGCAATCCATCTAGCATCATTTCTCGTGGTCTGCCTCTGCCTCTCTTCCCCTCTATCTTTCCAGTTGTCGCGACGATCTCCAGCGCCTCTCTTCTCATCACATGACCAAAAAAAGCTGCTTGTCTCTTTCTTATTGTTGTATATAATGTTCTAGTTTCGCCAGCCTCTTTAAATCAATCGTCGTTAGTTACTTTGGCAGTCCAAGGAATTCGCAACATTCGTCTAAGGAACCACATCTCCGTTGCTTCCAATCTCTTCCTAATTTGTTCATTTATATTCCAAGATTCACAGCCATACAGCAAAACAGGTTCTATATAGCTCTTTAGCACTCTCTTTCTTACATTCTATGATAGCGACTTATTGCATAAGATATTCTTCATTTTTTGGAATGCAGCCTTTGCTTGCCCCATTCTGCTCTTAATCTCTGTTGAACATCTTCCATCTGATGTTATGATTGTCCCTAGATATTTAAAACTATCCACTTGGTGAAGAATCTTCTCTTCTATCTCTATTTCACATTTGGGTGTCGCCTGTTTCTTTGATATCACCATTGTTACTGTTTTATTGATATTCAATGAGAGTCCTTTCTTTGCACTCTCTGTTATTACAATGCTCAAGAATTTTTGTAGATCTTTTGCATTATCCGCTATGAATACTGTGTCATCTGCATAGCGTATATTATTTATATTAAAACATCCAAATATTATTCCTGGCTTTTCTTTGATCTCTCTCATTATTACTTCGCTATAGAGGGAGAAGAGATCCGGTGACAAAACACATCCCTATCTTACTCCCAACTTTATGTGTTCATAATTTCCTTCTTTATTTCCCATTTTAATTGCTGCTGTTTGGTTCCAGTAAATATTTTTTATTATTCTAAGATTTTTCCCATTAATGTTAATATCTTCCAACATTTTAATCAGTTCATCATGTTTAACTTTATCAAATGCCTTGGTATAATCTATGAAGCACAAATATATGTCTTTCTTAGTCTCTACTGATCTTTCTAATAGTGTTCGTAATGTGTATATTGCATTGTTTGTACCTTTTCCTTCCACAAATCCATACTGTTCTTCACCAATTTCCATTTTTATTTTCGTCCTTGTTCTTCTCATTATAATTCTGAGTAGAAGCTTAGTGACATGATTGAGGTTAATTGTACGAAAATCTTCGCATTCGATTGCTCCTGGTCTTTTTAGGTATAGCTATAAATACAGATTTCAACATATCGCTTGGTATATATCCACTGCTATAAATATCATTCAACATTTTGGTTAATATATCTACCCCAAATTCTCTCAATACTTCTAATTCTTCTATTGTGATTACATCTGGCCCAGCTGATTTTCCTTTTTCATATGCTTGATATCAACGTCATCAACTTTTTCTTTTAGAATAGGTGGACCTTCTAAGTTAATTTCTTCTGTTAATTCTGCCCTTTCTCCGCCATTTAAGTCTCTTATATACTCATTCCACCTCTTCATTATAATATCTTCCTCCAATAATATATTTCCTGTTTTTTTTAAATTTTAAACAACCTGTATTTATTCTTATTTTTCTTCCTGCAATCTCACTGATTTGTTTGTGCATATTTTTTGTATCTTTAAGAGAATTTAATTCAATTTTCTTGCACTGTTCATTTAACCAACTTTCTTTTGCCTTCACACAATTTTTTCTTATTTCTTTATTTATCTCATTATATGCATGCTTATCATTTTTACTCTATTTTCTTTTGGCCATCAACTTTAATATTTCTTCAGTCATCCATTTTTTCTTAGCCTTTTGGCTTCTCTCTGGTAATATTTCTTATATATATATATATATATATATATATATATATATATATATATATATATATATATATATATATATATATATATATATATATATATATATATATATATATATATATCTGCCGGAGTAGGAGTATGAGGTATAGACTAGCTATTTCCCTCTTTCTTTCTCAGCACATCTTTCTCTCTGACGTTATCTCTCTCTCTCTCTCTCTCTCTCTCTCTCTATATATATATATATATATATATATATATATATATATATATATATATATATATATATATATAGAGAGAGAGAGAGAGAGAGAGAGAGAGATAACGTGAGAGAGAAAGACGTGCTGAGAAAGAAAGAGGAAAATAGCTAGTCTATACCCCATACACCTACTCCGGCAGTCAATTTGAGACTCCTTAATGTCAGTGGGGGCGATGACATGTGACATGCCAGCAGAGTGAAGCATTTACATGTTAATTTGTGCACGCGGTTGCGTGGTCACAAGGCCAATGTTGGGGGAATGAAGACCGCTCATGTCACTCACAGCTTTTTGTCAGGGTTCGGTATAAGGAGTGGCTTAGCGGTGTGGTGTAGAGGTGTGGTGTAGAGGTGTGAGATGTGTTGTGTAGAGGTGTGGTTTAGAGGTGTGATTTAGAGGTGTGATGTACAGGTGTAGTGAAGAGGTGTGGTGCAGAGGTTTGATGTAGAGGTATTGTTTAGAGCAGTGGTTCTCAACCGGTGGTGAATTCCCCCCCTCCCCAGCCCCCATGGGGGAATTTTAGGGTTTCCAGGATAGGAATTAAGATTATTTCAAGATCGCATTAATACAAGAACCAGTTACTTGATATTGTTTTTCCCTCTAAATTTTACGGTTCTATATTTCTGGCCCTAATGAAATTCGTTTTATAACGTAAGTAGACCTGCAAATCACGTTTTATGTAGATGTCTAGATTTGTTCTAGTATGTGTTATTAAATTTAGCTTCCATTTTTATGTATACTATGTATGGGTGGGGGATTTTATAGGGAGGAAATTCGAAAGGGGGGGGGGGGGGGGGGTGACGCTCTGAACATATGGTAAAGGGGGGGGGGCATGGGCCAAAAAAGGTTGAGAACCACTGGTTTAGAGGTACAGCCTCTGACTCTGAGTTAAGTAACAACATTTTCCATATTTTTATGTTCTCTTCATTTCTCTCATATTTTTCATCTTTTTATTCTTCTCATCCCGTCCTTACGCCTTAATGTAGTAACCGGAGGATCTTCTCCTGTACTTATGTTGTGTTTCGTGCATGTATATGATTGCTAATGAAGGCTAGTCACTGCAACGTCCTGTATGTGTCGTAATTTTGTTATATAAAGCTGCATGTCCATGTCCATTTTGCGAAAAAAAAAAAAAAAAAAACTTTCCACCTTCTCTCAACCAGCCTCTGTGGCATCGGTTATAATACTGGTGGTTCATTGTGCGTGATGAGTTTGTTTAGTTTTCTGTGTGCCAGTGTTAGCTGGCTTATCGGTTGAAGACTTTATGCCTGTTACGTCAGCTGGGGGTTCGTTGGCCGGCAAGTTATTCGTTTGAGTGTTTCTCTTTCGGCGGTTTCTTTTATCAGTGTTAGCTTATGGCTCATCGTTTTTGATGTTGAAGTCCGGATAAGGACTCCTTGTATGATTATTAGTTAGCTTTCCTCTTCCTCTGAGCTGGTGTCTTCTTCTTCTTCTTCTTCTTCTTCTTCTTCTTCTTCTTCTTCTTCTTCTTCTTCTTCTTCTTCTTCTTCTTCTTCTTCTTCTTCTTCTTCTTCTTCTTGTCGTTTGCGTTCTTGGTACATTTTCTCTGCGACGAGTTTCATTTCCTGTCGGAATGTATCAAGCCATGTGGGTGTGTTTTCGAGCTCCTTTAGTCGGAGTTTAACCAGCCTTTCGTTCTCTGCGTAGTCAGCGTCCCATATCGCCGTCCTCTCTGCGAGGGTTTTGCTTCGGTAATTGGGTTTGTCTGCGCTCCAGATTTCTCAGGTGTGTCGGAGTCCTCCTCCGGCCTTTCTTCAGGTGTCTGGTGGGATTCTGGTTTCCCCTTGAGCTGTTTAAACATCGTGGCCGGACTGCTGGCTCTAGTGTGATGTTTCTGCTTGGTCTTTGATGTCTTCCATCATGTATCTTGTCGCCTCCTTTCTTGTGTAGTGATTTTAGAAGGTTCTCGATGTTTTCTTGGACTTTATCTTGCGGCTTTTCTATGTTCTTTTCCGCGTCTTCTGCTGTTTTGATTTGGTTTAAATCCCTTTCAGTTTATAGCATTTCTCTCTCGACTTTTATTGCTTGCAGGATCTCTTCGTTTTTCTTTGTTGTCTGGATCACGAGCTCAACCTCTTGTTTAATGTTTTGCTGGATCTCTTTTAATTCGGCAAGCAGCTTTTCATTTTCGCTGGTCGGTGCCGGTGTTTGCAGAAGCTTGACTCGTTGTTTTTTTTAACTCGTCGATCTGGCTTTCTAGTTGTGCTCTTTCATCTTGCGAGGTGCCCGTGGTTGTCTCGCACCTCCGGATTGCTTCCTTGGTGTTAATGGCTATCTTTAACACGTCTCTGTGTCTTTGGAGGTACGGGCAGCCCAAGTATCTTACTCCATGCTTGCCCAGGTAGTTGGCGCACTTTCTTTTGCTGTTAGGTGCTCGGAAGTCCGTGTCCAGTGTCAGATTCTCACCCATAGGTTGCAACGCGTCGTCTGTACCAACGCCAGACAATTGCAGCCATACTCAACTCTGCGCAGTGCGAAGAACGCTAGCTACAACGCGGCGTCTTCGACGACGCCTGAGAAGTCCAGCCAGGCTCAAGTCTGAGCGACGTTAAGCCGTGATTGGTCAGTCAGGAGACAGCGTGCAATGTGTGTAGTACGCAAGGGGACTCCACCCCGACTGACGCGAATGCTGAACGGCTGGTCAGACAGGCCTTGGGAGAGCGTAGAGGACAGACATTTGAATGCGGTGTGCTTTGAATTATATGTTTGAGCGTGATTCGAGAGCTAGCCTGTAAGAGTGTAAGTGTATTGCTGTATTGATGTATTGATGTATTGATTGATTGCATGTATTGATTGTAACGATGTCTTGTTATTGCGCGAGATAGGCATTAATTGTGAAACGCGAGATGCGCAAATAAAGTGTTTTCATTGTGTCACATTGAGTTGTTAAGTGACAATATTTGGTATCTCACTTGTCAGCCAACGAGCCAGAGTCTTGCTACCGCAAGATCATGACAAGTGCGAACGTGGGGTCTACGTCCAGCTTGAACCGTTTGTGTAAAAGAAGCTTCCTCAGTGGAGTTGAACAATTAAATAAGAAAAGTGCTGTGTTAAATAAGTGCAAACGTGATGGCATCCATCTTGAAAGTTAGTGTGAAATAGTTGTGAACGGTAGTGTGTGTAAGCGGAAAGTTCAGAAAGGTTGTTAAGTGTGTGGTTGATTGTGGTGAAAAGACGACAGATCGACTAACAAGAATACTTGACGACATACAAACCTTCAAAAACTTAGGTAACATCGCATACACCACACTTAGTATTAGTCCTAATTTATTTCATTCCAAAAACAACAGGTTTTTGTGTCATCTGTTCCTGTTGATTGTAAATTCCAAATTTTGCCGACCTGAAGTAAGATCCATTGTGTTTCCGGGCAGTAAAAAACAGCCATTGTCCGACGCAAGTTTCAAGAAACACTTGAGTATAAATTTTTCTACTTAATAATTTGGTAGGCAGGTCGAGGCATAAGCTGTACTAGTAAATATTGTACAAAGCTTTGAAATTGATCTACTAACACCATAATTAACTTTCTGTGTATATATTTCATCAGACATATTTCATCATGTCTAGTTTGAATGATTTCATTGAAATGGGTTTAAAGCTGAAGTTTTCTGGTGAAGAATTGAAAAACTGGAGTGAGAGAAAGTATGCAGAATATCTCCTATTGCAGGAAAAAGCTAGGGAACGTGAGGATAGAGCTGTCGAAAGGGCTTTGAAGCAGGCAGAGTTAGATGCCAAAAAGGCAGAAGCTGAAAGAGATAGTGCTTTGAAACAGGCAGAGTTAGATGCCAAAAAGGCAGAAGCTGAAAGAGACAGTGCTTTAAAGCAGGCAGAGATGACTGCCAGAAGTAAACAAGCTGAATCAGATGCTGCTTTAAAACTTAAGCAGATAGAAGCTGAGACTGCTTTAAAACAAGCTGAAATCATTGCCCAGAGTAAACAGGAAGAGTTGGAACCACAAATGAAAATTGAACAGCTGAAAGCTGAGACATCAACAGAGAAGGAGGTTAGAAGGTCTGACAGATTAGACAAAGAAAATCTGTACAAGAAGTACCAGGGGATCGTTAAAAGTTTCACCACGGGCGACTGCATAGCAGCCTTCACCCAGAACTTTGAATGCATTATGGAGCATTACCAAATCCCAGAGACTGAATGGAACATTATATACATGAGAAGTCTTTCTGGGGAACCTCTGAAAGTAATAGAGACCATCCCCAAAGATCTGAGAAAGGACTATCATTATATTAAGTCTACAATCATGTCTCATTTCCTGTTAGATGAAGCAGGCTACAGAGAACAGTTTAGTAAATTGTCACCTAAACCCACACAAACGTTCTCTGACTACATCTCAGTAGTACAGGATATTTTTACAAAGTGGCTGTCAGCAGCTAAAGTGAATAAAAGTTTTGATAGATTGAAAGATCTGATATTGAGAGATAAAATTATTACATCTCTCCCACCACCATTTTCGAAATTTCTATTGAAATGTCAGTGTGAGAGTGTAAAGCAGATTGAGAGTCGTGGCTCAGGGTATTTTACAGCCAACAAGCACTGTTTCACGAGTGCATTGACAAGCACAGACTTTGTAGCAGCAGCTACATATAATAAATCAAAGTCAGTGCCCTACAGCAAACAAAAAATCTATAAGCAATCCTCTGAGAAATACTATCCGTGCAGACATTGCAATTTAGCACACAATGAAAATGAAATGTGTGATAAACATCCTGGTTACCTCACCTACTTGCAGAACTACATAAATATGCAAGATAGGGAAAGAAAGAGCTATAGAAATATCACCAAATGCTTCCTTTGCAAAGCATATGGCCATTGGCGCAAGGATTGTAAGGGCAAGCAAATGACTAGAAAGGCTAATGCAGCCATGTTTGATAGCTCTTCCTCAGATGAGGAAACTGTTGAAAATCAACCTGTAAATGCTGCAAATTCTATTGATGTATTTCACCTTGAAAAATGTACCATCTGTGATCGGTTTCATGAAGATGGCGTTTTAACATGCGGCCATTCCATACCGGTGACCAATGAGGAAGCCAACCTGGTCATTAACTCAAAAGGAAAACTAAACATCCACCAGGGTATGTTAATGGTAAAGAGGCCACTGTCTTACGGGACAGCGGGAGTACCCCTATTGGTTTAAAGAGGGCCTTTATCTCACCATCAGAATATACTGGTAAACATGTTACATGCAGAATTTTCTCAGGTAACATCGAGAAATACCCTCTGGCATGGGCATATATAGATACACCATTTCTTACAGGAAAGGTAAAATGTGCAGCACTGACCAACCCGTGTTGTGATATTATAATTGGTAACCTTCCTGAAGTAAATGATATGCCACATGACAGTATTACATCCACTGTCACTTGTAACATTGATAATACCATGTCACCATCATCTTCAATCATTACTCATGATGTATTACCACCTGTAAATGTGTGCATGTATGCCAATTCTGTAACGGCAGCACATGAATGTAGTAGTATGAATGTAACACCTTCTTGTAATGTGATTGATAACCTTGATATGACAAATGCAGTAACCAGATCTGCTGCCCAAATGCAAGATCGAATCGATCAGACAGAGGCTTTACAAATGGTAAGCCCAGTTGTAACAGCTCCTGAAAAAACCAGAGAGAGCTTTATAACCGCCCAAAAGGCCGATCGATCTTTGCAGAAATATTGTAAGTTAATCGGCCAAAAGCCACGCGTAACAAAGAACGCTAGATGGCATTTTGCGCTGAAGAAGGGAATTCTGACACGGTACTATACCAAAGGTTCTCGCACTATAGAACAAACGGTGCTACCATCAGAAAACCGCAAACAAGCATTACATCTAGCGCACGACATACCATTTGCAGGGCATATGGCTTACGCTAAAACGAGAGCAAGGTTACTATCTCAGTTCTACTGGCCCAAATTCTGCAGTGATACCAAACAGTATTGCAGAAGTTGTGACATCTGCCAGAAGCTTATCGAAAAGGGTTAGCACCCACAAGCAGAACTGCAAATCACAGATTTGGCAAGCAGACCGTTTGAAAATCCAGAGGCAATAAATATATTCTAACGACAGTTGACCTCTGTAGTCGGTGGCCAGAAGCGATTCCGCTTTAAAATATAACTTCCACGGACATCATGGAAGTCTTCTTTCATATTTTTGCGATGGTAGGGTTCCCTGATACCATCCTTTCAGATCGGGGAAGTCAATTCATTTCATCAGCTACTCAAGCCTTTACCAAAATGTTGGGGGTAACGCAGTGTTTCAACAGCCCCTACCATCCCCACTCAACGGGTATCATTGAAAAGATCAATGGGGGATCTTAAACACCTGCTCTCAAAAGTTACCCAGGAACACCCCGAAGACTGGGATACATATTTACCTGCGATATTGTTTGCATACAGGGAAGTGCCCCATTCCAGCACTGGGTTCTCACCTTTTGAAATTGTATATGGTGCCAAACCACACGGCCCATTATCAATGTACCATTCCATGTTGATTGAAAGTGAAACTATACATAAACCCATTTCATCGTATGAACATGTAACATCATTGCGTGATAGGATAATGAAATCTTGTGTGTTAGCCAAAGAGGCACTGAAACAATCAGGTGCCATCTACCGTCAGTACGCTAACAAAGGAAACAGGACGATAACATTGACGCCAGGACAGGACGTTCTTCTCCTATTGCCAAGTGACAGACAGTTACTGACGGACTCATGGCAAGGACCGTTCAAAGTGTTACGAAAAATTTTGACTGTAGATTACAAAATTGCAGTTAGGGACAAACACAAGATATTCCACATAAATATGCTTAAACCATATTACAACAGGGACGAGGACCAAGTAGAGACGACAGCAAGCACGACAATAGTGGACCAAACAGATGACGACGATACTGACGAAATACCAACACCATAACTTGACCCGACAGCCAACCTGCATGACATAAAGGTCAATCCTAACCTGACACAGACACAGACCGACAGTTGCAGACGACTGTTACAAGACTACAGTACTAATTTTTCTGACAATCCAGAACAGACAGACTTAGTGCATCATCATATAATTGTGACATCTGACGCACCCATAAAATGCAGACCATATTCCATCCCCATACATTACAAGGACAAACTTCATCAGGTAATTATTGACTTAGAAAAGAACAACATCATCCGACGATCACAATCACATATTTGTTCTCCCATTTTCATTGTGAATAAAAAGGACAATACTATAAGACTCTGTGTGGACTATCGGAAGCTCAACAGCATTACACAGTTGGATTTGGAGCCAATGAGCAACTGTGAAGACAAACTGACAGAACTGACACACTCACGGTACTTCACGAAACTTGACATGACAAAAGGTTATTGGCAAATACCAGTACACCCTGCCAGCAGACATCTGACAGCGTTTGCCACGATGAATGGTGCAGATTGCCATTCGGTTTACTTAATTCTCCGGCGACCTTTGTAAGAATGACAAGACTCCTTTTGACAGACATTGCTAACATAATCTGGTACATGGACGACATTTGCATACATACGAAGAACATGACAGACCACATAAAAGCATTACAGCAGACATTCGACAGAATCAGACAACACGGACTAACAGTGAAACCATCTAAAGTCGAGATAGCCTATCAAGAAATATCATTTTTGGGCTACAAAATCTCAAATGGCTTTATGTCGACTGACAATAACATCATGTCTAGAATTCTAAAATTGTCGCTTCCGACAATTAAGAAAGAGTTGCGAAGTGTCTTATGTCTACTAAATTACTACAGACAATTCATTCCTCATTTTGCTGAATTGACCGAATGTTTCACTAATTTACTAACAAAGAAAGAACCTAATGTTATTGTGAATAGCGAATGCCTACGACCTGCATTCTCTAAAGTATTATCTTATTTTTCTAGTGAACCTATTCTCAAATTACCTGATCTTAACACTATTTTCAGGTTATGATGTGATGGCGAGCTCCGTAGCGATTGGAGGGGTACTACTTCAGGAACACGATCAGATATTGTACCATGTTTATTACGTCAGCCGTAAGCTGAAAGCTACGGAACGGAATTACAGCACGCCGGAACTGGAAGCCATTGCTTTAGTATTCTCAGTTCGAAAACTGTCAAGATTCCTATTAGGAAAACATTTTATTGTTGAGACAGACAATAGCCCTTTGACGATTATCACTCGAGGTTCGCTAAGTAACCACAGAGTGGCAAGATGGTCACTTCTTTTGCAGGACTATAGCTTCGATGTGAAGCACATAAGTGGCTCACAGAATTCACTGTCCGACCTTCTTTCGAGATGCCCATCGACTCAACCAATAGCCATACACCACCTGAGCACAATGCAGAGATTGTATAAACTGCAAAGTGTAAGTGCTCAGCACCACAGCCAAAGTTGAAAGTATTTCAGGAAAGCTGTGCAAATGTATGTGATAGGGATTGAATCTCCCATTGTAAATATATTATGTGTATTATATCATTATGCGAATGAATGTATCGAATAGTTGTGAGATATGTGATATAATGTGTATGTCATTTTAAATATGCACTAAACATGTCGACGACGGGCACAAAACAGTACGACAGGATCCAAGAACTTACTGTGCTTGAACAACTGCGAATATCTTGCGTACCTACACCACAGATTGGCCCACAGTATTTTAACCAGTATGAAGAGAGACCGTGACAGCCGTATCCCAGAAGAACACTGTAATCCACACCGAAGAAACCATCCAACAACTAATTTCAAGAACTGGTTTCTCCGTTTATTTATGTAACATCCTAACGAAACTACTGTCTGGTATTGCCAACTTAAAACCACAGCTGTGTATTTCCGTTGTGTATGAATATGAATTTGAAAGATAGCAGAATATACTAAAATACTCACAAAACATTGACGTGTTACACAAATTTTGTGAGTCTAATATTTCCATATACGGAATTGTATATGAGGATTTTTGTTATATGTAATCTCAGCATCGTAACTTGATTTACTTGCTCACAACAGTGACATTGTGTTCACTTTTGTCAAGAAGTATCAAATTATGACACTAAGAAATGAAGTTATAAATGTAATTTATTGTTTTGAAAGCATGGTAAAATTACCGTCCCGAACCTTTGTATTACCACCAAGGGACATAATCAAAAATGTGTGTAATGTGTAATATATGTTAAATCTATCAGCAAGTTGCCTAATGGTTGACACGTCAGGATGACGTCAGTTGTACATGGAGAGAGTTACCAAAGCGGTAGACCTTCGTTAGACTCTCCGACTAAGTGAGGTTGGGGGTCTGAGGTTGGAACATCTTATAGGTAGATGTTCGCAGTTTGACCTGTTCTTTTGAATTTTTTTTTAGTGGTTGTGAGGTAAGGGCGTGTATGCTGTAACTTACTGGACTTGCTGTGTCATATGACAGCTGAGGCGACTATCCATTCACATGAGTGTACTTGATGTGTGTTGCATTAAGGCGCTATTGGTGATCGTGCAGATATAACTTACCATTACCTGTATATGTGAATATGAACCAAAGAGTCACATCAGACGACTTACATGGTTCGATTCTGACAGAGAAAAGATTAAAGGTGTATAAAGAACATGAAAGGATCCTCTTTCATGGAAAGGAAGGTGGGAGCATGTCAGATTCTCACCCATAAGTTGCAACGCGTCGTCTGTACCAACGCCAGACAATTGCAGCCATACTCAACTCTGCGCAGTGTGAAGCACGCTAGCTACAACGCGGCGTCTTCGACGACGCCTGAGAAGTCCAGCCAGGCTCAAGTCTGAGCGACGTTAAGCCGTGGTTGGTCAGTCAGGAGACAGCGTGCAATGTGTGTAGCACGCAAGGGGACTCCACCCCGACTGACGCGAAAGCTGAACGGCTGGTCAGACAGGCCTTGGGAGAGCGTAGAGGACAGACATTTGAATGCGGTGTGCTTTGAATTATATGTTTGAGCGTGATTCGAGAGCTAGCCTGTAAGAGTGTAAGTGTATTGCTGTATTGATGTATTGATTGATTGCATGTATTGATTGTAATGATGTCTTGTGATTGTGCGAAATAGGCATTAATTGTGAAACGCGAGATGCGCAAATAAAGTGTTTGCATTGTGTCACATTGAGTTGTTAAGTGACAATATTTGGTATCTCACTTGTCAGCTAACGAGCCAGAGTCTTGCTACCGCAAGAGCCTGACATCCAGCTTGGCCAGCGGACACTCCTTGAAGGCGTGGTGATCGGCGCTGTAACGGCAGATTTCCGTCTTGCTGCGACCTATTGCTCTACTGTGGCCGGCCCTCTGGCATCTGGAACATTGCGTGATTCTTGGTATGAATCTTTCAGGCTGTTGTGTTTTCTTGTCTATGAATACATGGCGTGGTATCTCGCTGCCCTCAGTCGTCACCACCGCTTGCGTTGTAGGGATTTTTGAATATGTCAGGATCCGCTACGCCTTCAAGATTCTGATGTGGAGATTTTCTTCCTGCAGCTGCTTTTGATTTTGCTCGTCTGTAAGCTCCACTTGAATCCGCTTGACAACCCATCTGACTGTTTTGGGTCGGTGTTTCCCGTTCTTGTGTCTTTCTCCTCCTTCTTCGCAGCTGTCTTGGCTCTTGTCTGTGGTGGGCTGTCGACGGTCTCCTTCGTGGTAGCTTCCAGTGAGGTGACTGTAGTTTCAGGTTCATTGCAGCTAGTAGCTAGGCTCTACACGTTCGTCTTCTTCGAGGTCTTGACGGCACCCACGCTGCACATCTTCTGTGTCTGTTGTTTCTTGGTATTGGACTTGCGACGTGCCATTTTCCTCCCCCGTATCAGGCTTCTAGACTTGTTCAGGTGACTTGTCTTGTTTGTGTTATTTTATATTGTTTGCACTAAAATTCGGGAAAGCCAAAATACATGTGATTCAGACACGCAGCGTCCACCTGAATCTCGAAAAGTACCCAGTACGTGTAATTTAGACATGCGGTGCCTGCTTGCATCTCGAGAAGTACCCAATATCTGTGGTTTAGACATGCGGTGAGATCTAGATCTCGAGAAGTACCCGGTATATATGGTTTAGAGATGTGGCTCCTCAAACTCGGGAAGGTCCAGGTAAAAGTTATTTAGACATGCGGTGGCAGCCTGAATGTTGAGAAGTACCCGGTGCACGTGGTTTAGATATTCAGCGACCGCCCTACCTCAAGAAGTACGCGGAACATGTGATTTATAGATGCAGCGTCCGCCTCAAACTAGAGAAGAAATTAGTATAAGTTGTTTACATGTACATGCTTTGCCTCAATCACGACAAGCACCTGGTAAAAGCGGTTTAGAGATGCGGTATAAGTGGTTTACGTGGGGAAAACAGCAGCTGCGAGATTCGGCAGCAGATCGCGCCGCGCTGGTAACTTACGGGGTATGTGAGCAGGTCGTTCAGAAAGCAATGACAAACTACTGAACGTAAAACTTGCCTAGTACATCAACAGCTGGTGAAAATGCTGGTGTTGACTGCAACGTCCTGTCAGGGATATGCGCAATTTTAAAAAAAAAAAAATAAGTATGTGGTTTACATGTACAACCTCGCCTCAATCACGACACATACCCGGTACAAGTGGTTTAGAGATGGGCCGTACACTTCAAACTAGAGAAAAACTAAGTGTTTTGCATGTAAAACTATCGCCTCAATCACAACATATACCCGGTACAAGTGGTTTAGAGATGCACTGTACACTTCAAACTCGGGAAATTCCACGTTCATTTCTAGAATATTTTGAACATTGAGAATTGTGTGGATTATTTTTTTCATGTTCTTTAAAATAATTTACAAGCATCGTAGCCGCTGCAGTATAGTAGCTTGAGCTCTCTCTGACCAAGACGGTGGTCCAAGTTTCATCCCCAGAAAATGTAGGATTATGTTTTGTATTTTTCGATAAATAAGCTCGATCCAGCCTCATTAAATAAAAGTTGTACAATTTTCTGAATTTTCTGGAAGTTGTCTGGGAAATAAGATCGGCGAACATGGGACCTGGTCAATCCACTTTGTGATGCCTTGGCCTAGAACATGTGCATGCCTAATGCTCACCCCCAACAGTTGTGTCTGCCATGAGATGAAAACAATAGGCGGGAGTGGAGGTGAAATACAAGAGAAATTACTTCATTGCACTAGGTTTTTAATCCCATGTACCGCAGTCTCTCTGCAGAGCAACAAACCGGCTGCCGAAAGCGCCGCACATAGCACACATTCTTTAGCTCAGTCAGCAACCCCTGGAGTTGCTAAACCATGGCTGAATGGAAAGGTGATCGACTTCAGTAATACGTGAATTCCTTTCTAGCATCTTTTTGTATTTTTAGACTTAGACTTTCCCATGAATTGCCGAGGACTGCAGTCTTACATTTGAGATGTGTGCAAAAGGAAGAAATCAAGCAATTAACATGTTCGTTATTACGCCTTAGTGCATGTATTTAACTACCCCGAAAGAGATGCACATCAAGTGTGTTAAAATTAGCCGTACATGGAACGTGCAGATGTGCCTTGTTTAATGCTAACAGCCGGAAGTGGGACGTGGAGAGTGGGATTTAGAAATGCCTTTGTTATGTTGGGTGGACATTATTGCCGAGAAAAACTGATTGACCTGCATGCGTGTAAGAATTCTTAACCGCTGTTAGGGTCTCATGTTTGGAATAAAGAAAGAAGTGAGGAGATGGAGAGAGAGAGAGAGAGAGAGAGAGAGAGAGAGAGAGAGAGAGAGAGAGAGAGAGAGAGAGAGAGAGAGAGAGAGAGAGAGAGAGTTACACAGAAAAAAACACTATACATCCTCGAAGAAAAAGCACAAGTTGGATGTTGAAACAATCGACATACGAGAAAAAGAATACAGGTGGAAATGAAGAAAAGGGGGGATGTTTACAAAGCAAGAGTGAAGAGCTAAATAAAAACATGGTTAAAAACAAGAGAATATTAAATAATAAAAAGAGGGACGAAGATGACTTACCTTAGCAACTGATATTATAACGCAATGGAACCAACAAAGTATGTCTTTTCTGGAAATGTTTGCTATTACGTTAGTTAATAGTTATTATGTGAGTAAAGTGCCGGTCTCCCTGGCCGAGGCGTTAAACGACTTTCTCTGTAATCCCCTTTATCCACGTAGGGTAAAGCAGCGCGCGAGAATTGGAAGCGGTTCTCGCCGAGTTGGTAACTTACGGGATAAGTAAGCCGGTCGCTCAGAAAGCAATGGCAAACTACTGAGCGTAATCTTGCTAAGAGATCAATGACAGCGGTAAAATGCTGGAGTTGACAGCTATGTCCTGTAAAAGGATATGCGGGGGAAAAAATATGAGCAAAGTGGCCAGTGTAACAAGTTACGTGGAGGGTCCCAAATACCCCTGTCACAATGCTTCAATTATTATTCTTTAGCCCTGGCTGGGATAGGTCTTTTCCTGCCAACCCTCCTCCGTTCCCCGGACTCACTGTCACTCTCTCTCTTGACCTCGGGGCCTATTCCCTGAGGTGTCTTTCTGGCTGACAACATATAACATTGCGATCGTCAGAGTAAACTATAACTTCAATTTAATAACTTAATACCGGAAAGCACAGGAAAATATCAAGGCAGTTAAAACAGATCAGCATCCACAAACAAACTGAGGAGGTAAATCTCGTCCAGACATAGAGCATCCTAATTATGTTCATCATAGACCAAGCTTAAGACACTGTCCGTTCAGTCCACATAAACCTCACCGAGTGTGCCATCATTTCCTTCCTTCCAGGTAAGTGGCGAGAATAACCGGCCGCTGTAGAACCTGGATTCCGGGTTTTTGCGGACAGCTCTATAAATTCAGTCCATTGCGCTTCGAAGCCACTTGGATTCACCTGGCACTCTTTTGGATAAGAATGGACACAATGGGAACAGTTCGTCAATAAGGAATGGGTATGTGCCTTTCACTGTCACGGACAAGGATGGTGATGACTATAAAAAATCCAGCCAAGAATATAAAAACACTCGACTCTATGTCGACGAGATTACTTGCGTTGCGTTAGCAATGATGATTGTCACTCGTTCAGGACTAGTGGTGCCTCTATCGCCTAGAGATTGTAACATTCTGCCTGGTATGGCCAATAACCTGGCTTCTTCAGTAGAATATAGCTTTCTGCGTAGAGGCCCTGTCGATACTTTCTGCTCTCTTCACTTCCAAAAGAAGGACCCTGGAGAGGACAAACATTGGTGAGAGCCTCTTGCTTAAACTTCAGGTACAGCCGACATGGAGACTCCCAATGGTCTCAGCATATCAGTTGGCATAAAGTTAATATATATAATAGAACTATAGAGGAGACCTGAGTGAATTGGCCTGACCTGTTAAGAGGTCCTGGATTGGCGGTGTCTTTCCTAGACTAGGCCTCCATCCAGCGTGTATAGGTCGTGTCGTTTGACCCTATGCACATTACATATTCTCTTCATACAAGATTCACTCTCTTCTCTCATGTCATGCCTTTATTATTACTGGGCACATTCGTTTCCCGGCTTCCCTCTCACTTGCAAACCCTGCCTTTCTCACGACAAAGCTCTTGTGGTGTTGTGTAGGTAATTATTTGTGTTTTCCCCCCTCTCCTGTATTATGTGAAGGAGAACGTGTAGATCATACCCAGTGTTCTCGGGACCCATCTTCCGTGCCCTACTGAATAGCCTCTTTTGGCTTATACGGTTCGGTATTTCCCGCGTAACGAATATTATAGTCGTGGGTCTGTATGGAACGAAGTGTAGTTCCCTATTCCTAGCAAGAATAGGAAAGAAGATACTACCCCTTCCGGCTGCTGCTCTCGTCTGATCTGTCGCCGCAATGCACAGGCAGTGCCTTGCATAACACGTATGTTTAGATGAGTTCCGGTTCTCTCCAGTGAGATAAAGAGGTCTATTTATACCTCTGGCATCATCTTAACGACTGGTCCACTGGGCTACCCTATCTGCTAAAAGACGAGAGAGATAGCACAGTGTAGACCCTCTTCCGCCTCAAGAAGACAGAACATAGATGGGTGGAACACGTCCCCACGGAGCCCTCCCCTCCTTCCGGCATACCGTAGATTTGTCATATTTATATTCAACTGAAAGATGACACTATGCAGAGTTCAGGCCGTAGGAAGAAAGATAGTACCCGCCCATCTGCTGCCAAGAACAAGCAAAATCATCTGGGGAAATATATTGCTCGGATTAGTTCCAAGGCTCTGCCACGAATAAGATGCTTAGCTGGATTGGCCAACTGTCAACCCCCTCCCGATATGGCATGACTGGCTTTTTGCCAATTCGTCTCACCAGTCGAGACAACAGAGATTTGTAGGCCAAGGTCTGGCAGGACTAATTAACCCACTCTTACCTTTCTACCACCAGAATGCTGCACTAAAGATGTCAAAATCTTTAAATTTTCAATACATGGTGCAGAGAACCAACGGTTGGTGTGTGAACAGACATTGATTGCCCTAGAAATTGCACTAGTGCGTATTTGGTGCAAGGCGCCTTATCGGGTTTTCCCGACGAAAAGTCAGACTCCTAATAGTTCTGTTAAGAAGATCGGGTTGTAAAAGTAACCAAGAGAACTATCTTCAAGGGGAATTGAGCGGATAGGAGAACTGAGGGTTCCCGAAAGCTGTTTCCCACTGTTTTCCCAAACCCAAAAGACGGCATGAGGACATGGGCCACTGGCGTTTTGTTACAGCCAGGAAAAGACGCCCGCGCTGCACATGGCACGCCTTGAGTAAACGTGAGAATAGTATAACTAAACAGCGCTTTGTCTGGTACAGCACAGGACACAGAAATAGCAGACATATAAACACACATTTAGAATATAATCAAAGACAGATATGAATTATATAATGAGAATATGTACGGAGCTACGTGGAAAAGCAAAGGATAGGACGGCAATGGAGGGTTACGGGTAAAAGAAGAATCAGAACGTGAAAGACCTAGATGTGTTTGGGTGTTTTATATTTGACCTATGTTTGGTTTATTTTGGTATAATGGTTATATTATTTTTTTTGGTGCGCTCGCTCGCTTTGAACTCAAGCGTAATCCATACACACTATTTATAGTAGTGATGGACTGAATTTTGCGCGTGGGTTAGCTTTCCCTATTAACAGTGTCCCTCGCCATCAGGCGAACCCACTCCGACTTCAGAGGTACTTGTAATTTACGTCCCATAGTCAAGGACGACAGGTCAACATTTTAGTCCTGTTTTCCGGTGTAGGGTTTGAACCGCTAACCTCGGCATCAGCACACCGGATATTTAAGAACATGCGTTCTTACCCATTCGGCCATGCGGACCTGCATTAATAGTTATAATATGCCACTAACGACAGCATGAGCGGGGTCGGATAAGGGATCCCTGCCTGCTCTCGTCGTTTGCTACAGTAGGAAAAGACTGACCTTCCTATAGCTCCGTAAATCCAGGTCTATAAAAAGTTGATGCTCTTTAAAATTGTGCATACCACAAGAGTTTTCAGCTGTCGGACTTATTATTTATGTTTTTATTTTTTTATTTTTCTATTCCAGGCTACGCTAATTTCTGAGAAAATACAGCTAGACATGTGTAGCTCCTGCGAAAAGATGAGACATACAAAACACGGACACAGTATACATACCTTACAATGGACGACATACGGGTGAACATAAATCACAGAGTGAAAATACCCCTCCCCCCCCAAAAAAAAAAACCAAAAAAAAACAAAAAAACAAACAAACAAACAAACAAACAAAACAAAAACAAACAGACAATCCAAAAAAATATAATAGTACAATAATAAAATTTAAACAAAGAAAATTATTCTAGGTCACAACAAACACTGAAAACCTGAGGACTATGTAACTAGACACTCTCTTGTCTGGGACCCACATGGCGAATGAAATAGCGGAGGATATAAAAACACACGGAGAAGAGAATTACAGACAGAGATGAATAATATTGGGAGGATATGGAGGGAGCTGCAGGGGATAGCAAGAGATAGGACGACTTGGTGTGGTCTGGTTGGGTGCCTATGCTCCAATGGGAGACATAGACATAAGAAGAACAGAAAACATTAAATATAAAAAGACAGAACATTATAGTTACAAGTAACGAAACGAAGAATGAAAACATACATATGCACATATTCACACACACACACACACACACACACACACACACACACACACATACACACACACACATACACACACTTGTGGAGTAACAACATAACATCAGTGTTAGATGTCACTGACACCACGAGTTCCCTCACTGACACCACGAGTTCCCTCACTGACACCACGAGTTCCCTCACTGACACCATGAGTTCCCTCACTGACACAACGAGTTCCGTCACTGACACCACGAGTTCCCTCTCTGATACCACGAGTTCAATGACTGACACCACGAGATACTTCACTGACACCATGAGTTCCCTCACTGACACCACGAGATACCTCACTGACACCACGAGTTCCCTCACTGACACCACGAGATACCTCACTTTCACCACGAGTTCCCTCACTGACACCACGAGTTCCCTCACTGACACCATTTACAGCGCCAGCACTCTTTGGCTGTGTCATCTCGGCTCTAGGAATGATTAGCTTCTAAAAAAAAACACTACCACGTTGTAAATGATTCCTGTTGTTTTGTTACTATATCTCTTTGCTTATAAAACATCAGGAGTCAACAATCCAATTATACTCCCACAGTTTCTGTAATGCAACTCCGATGTGACATTGGCTCGCACAGATGGCCCTGGCACTCACGTCACATGTTTGTTGATATCTAACAAAGGGAGGTTAGATTTCGCTGATGACACTGTCGCAAGGGAGATAAATGGTACAAATATAGTTACTGTATTTCTACGGCTCGTGATGGTACATATGCCTCCTATCGTGATTGTGTAGGATTCACATACTCAAAGGCATTTAATGAATCACGGGGCGGCAAATTAAATTCGTGTGGGTTTAATTATTAGGAAAACAAAAGTAGAACGCCATGTGCCATTAACATCGTTCTTAAAGATAGGAGTAAATAAAGACCCAGCTTACATCTCATCTCATCTTGTTCTTCTTGTACCTTGCGGTGTCGAGGTGAACTATAAACAGCGGGAGAGTGCCCGCTTATAGGCTTCATGTATCGATATTCCCATGGACTCTGTTATTCCCTGCATCCATCGTTTACGTGGTCGGCCTCTTCCTCTGCTTCCCTCTGGTCTGTACATCATTGCTTGTTGTCGTATACTGTTAGTTGGTAACCTACTTGCATGGCCAAACCATTTGACTTGCTGCCTTCTAATAAAATCTAGTGCAGCTATAACCCCCACTTTAGTCCTGATTTCTTCATTTCTAATCTTATCTCTTCTTGATACATTGAGTATTCTTCTCAGGACTCTCATTTCTGTTGTCGTGATTTTTCTTTTCTCTTTTTCTGTCATTGTCCAGGTTTGGCATTGGTAACATAGAGTTAATAGGAAGATTGTGTTCTAAAGTGCTTTCTTAGTACTTATTGATACATGCTTGTTCTTTAGTATTGGTGCCATTTGTCCAATGAGTTGGTTTGCCTTATTGCATCAATTTTCGATCTCGTCATCTGATTTGCCAGTTGATGATATTATACTTCCTAGGTACTTGAAACTCTTTACTTGTTTCAAGGGATGTTCGTTTAGGTGAATCGTTGTTGCTTTTTCTTCTTTAGTTATAGTCAATATCTCTGTTTTACTCGTGCTAATTTTCATATTATGTTCCCTACACATTTCGTTTAGACTATTCATGTGGTCTTGTAATTCAGCTTCTGATTTTGCTATTAGTGCTTAGTCGTCCGCATACAGGAGTTTTCTAATGGTTAGATTTGCAGATGGTTCTTCTTCTGTGTTCTCGCCATGCGGTGTTCTTGCGGTCTCTGTTTGGCTGGTTTATTTACATATGTTGTCTATATATGTTATAAACAAGAGAGGGGACAGGACCTTGTCGTACTCCGGATCTTATGGTGATGGGTTCTGAGTGTCTTCCAGTTGCTCTCACTATGCATTCACTGTTGTTGTATAAGCTTCTAAATATGTTTGTTAGATGTGTACTCACTCCATATTGTTTAAGGATTTCCCACAGCTTGTTTCTATCTACTTTATCAAATGCCTTTTCTTAGTCGACAAAGGCTAAGTAGAGTGTTTAATTGAATTCGATTGATTTTTCTATAAGTTGTCTAAGAGAAAAAAATGACATCTGTGCGTCTTTTGTTTTTCCTAAATCCAAGTTGTGTTTCGCTTAGCTGGGGTCCATTAATAGTCCGTAATCTTTTCTCAAGAATTTTGCAAAATAGTTTCCCAGTATGGCTCAACAGTGAAATGCCTTTGCATTGTGTGCAGTCTCTTTTGCTGCCTTTATTTTTCAAAATTGGGATAATTATGGCGTTTCCCCAGTCTCGTGGTGTCTGTTGTCCTACCCAAACATGGTTGAATAGTCTATGAAGCCATGCTGTTCCTACTTCTCTTGCTGCTTTAATTAGTTCATTTGGCATTTCATCTTGTCCTGGTGATTTGTTCAATGGGGCTAATCTGATGGCTTCTATCATTTCTTCTTTCAGTATGTCTGGTTCTAGTTCTTCGGTGCCATCTGTGTCGATTTCTTGAATTCCTGTGACATTTGATGGGATGTTGAGAAGTTCTTCGAAGTACGGTTTCCATCTTATTAGGATTTGCTTTTGTTCACTTAATGGTTCTCCATTTTCGCTGTTAATTATTTCATTTAGGTCAAAGAGTTCTCCTCCGGTTCTCATTGCGTTTATCTTTTTATAGGAAGTGTCTAGTTGCCTCCTTGTAGTTTTTATTTAGAATTTCTCCATACTCCTCCCAGTATTTTTGCTTTTCTCGCTTTACTATTCTGTTCAAATGTATTCTCGCTATTCTATATTTTATGAAATCGCATTCCTGTTCGCTCTTCGACCACTTTTTATATTTTTCCTTTTTGTCTTTTACAGCTTTCTTTACTTCTGCGTTCCGTCAACTTGTTATTTTCTTTATCCGTGTTTTGCGTTTTTTCGTGGTTCTACATGTTATCTTTGCAGTATTTAAAATGCTTGATTTGAACATCTACCATTCTTCTTCCACTGTCTTTCTTTCTATAGGTAATCTTACAAAGATTTCAGTTAGTTCTTTTTCATAATTTTCCCTCATTGTCTCGTCTTTGAGATTTTTTAAGTTTACTGATTCGCATGGCATGTATTTGACTGATCTTTGCTAGTATTCCTCTTGCTAGCCGTGGTTCAATGACTATTCCCACACCGTGTCTTGCCCTTTCTTGCTGTTCCACTCCAGAGTAGACAGACGTGTAACTGTGGTGGATCTCCTTGCATCCTTCTCCCTTTATTCTGGTGTCCGCTATTCCCATCAGTCTAGGTTTCTTCTCTTTCATTGTTTCTATAAGTTCTTCTTCTTTACTATTAAAACCGCAGACGTTCATTGTGCCTAATTTTTGAATCGCTGATCTATCTCGTAGTCCATTAACATTGCCGGGTCTATATCCATTAGCGTCAGTCCGTTTATACTTCTTAGTTTTTTCTACGAGTAGTATGAAGATCCCCTGCCGGCTTGCTAGGTCAGTCGCAGGTTTAGGACAAAAAGCTTACTTTAGTACGAAATCGATAGCTTAGCTCATTGCCGATCGGGTCTTCGGCATTTGATAATGTTATACAACTATTAACCCTGTTGCAATAATCTGGAAACATCTATTACTTGTTAACTAGTTTGTCAGTTTTGACTAGTGAAAAACGTGATCAAGATGGTTTAGCGACTTACTTTCAGACGCCATCTCTCTTACAACACAAACTCCAACCGTCGTAATGTCTCCAAGACACCTGGTCGAAAGTTGGTATATTTGTACCAGAAAAAGCTTGCAAAGATATCAACATGTGGTGACTACAAGACCAAACTCAGAAGGCTGAGATCTGTGCGTCCCCACATATTCAGTGCTTTGAGTAAGCGACACGTGCTTTAAGAGAATCTCTGTGCCACATGCTGTCAGAGAAAGAATCATTCGTGCTTTCTTCATTGAGGAGCAGACGATTGTAGCAAGAGTTCTCAAAGTACGTGAGGCAAGCAATAAACACTGAGACTTCTGTTGATTCAAAATAAAAGTTTTTAAATGTTAAAAAAAAAAATAGACTCAACGTTGGGCAAGTACTTTGAAGATCTCACTTCTAATTACAACCGGGTGGAAAGATTATAGATTCTTCGCTGCCTTTTCGCTTCATGGTCTTTTGACTAAGATCAAAGTGTAGTAATCTGCACTTTCATCTAGCCTTGGCCTCTCGCAGAGGCGGTCATCTGAACGACACACCGAGACGTAAAACCTCATGGGGTGACTCCTGCCTATGGGGAACCGTGAGCCCTTAAAAACATAAAAATGTTTAGTTTTTTAGTAACTAAGGTCAGAATATAACGAACTTGTTATGGTAGTTGTTACGGAGCTTCGTTGATAAGTTTATGAGCGTGGTCGGACCAGAGTTCGACATCTGCGTCCATCGTCCCTCTAATGCGAGAGAAAAACTGGCTACCTATTATTCCATGCATTCTGGCCTAAGTGAGAGAAAGACTGGATACCTATTATTCCATGCATTCAGGCCTACAAAATGTGGTGACCTTATCACATCACAGACACAGCAGGAAACTGCCTCGGGATACATATAGTCATGGTTGGAAAGAGTTGCAGCAGACATTTGCAACAGATGGATGTTCCTGGAGAAGAGATGTAAGAAACGGACTGGTGCTCTTTGAGCGCAATCTGATCGAACAAACTAAGGTACAGGCATACAATGCAGTCACTTACTGCGGGACCTGTCTCGTCTTACAGATTCGGAAACTGTGACAGAGATTGTCACTCTCGCATTGGACTATACAGTCAACAGCGGTGCTGTCAGGTACCTACCCAGTGGCACAACTCTATAGTCCTACAGGACTGAAAGAGGACTTCTGCTGCTGCTGCTGCTGCTGCTGCTGCTGCTGCTGCTGCTGCTGCTGCTGCTGCTGCTACTACTACTACTAACTACTACTACTACTACTAACTCTACTACTACTACTACTACTACTACTACTACTACTACTACTACTACTACTACTACTACCTACCTACCTACCTACCTACCTACCTACTACAACTTCTACAACAACTACTACTACTACTAGGGTGAGTGTAAAGCTCGGCTGCGGTTAAGAGGATCATGCCATATAGACCGCAGCAGCGCTTGGCCTCCAAAACGCATGTATCACACACTGAATGTCATACAGTGACTTAGAACCACACAGGACGGATCTTCTTGCCCTTGTAGAATTGAGAAGGCCCTAAAAAGACAACCGAAAATGTGTTAACAGATTCACTGCCAAACAAAAAGCAGTTTCGATCAAACAAAAATGGGAAGCGGCAGATGGGAAGTAAGGACGTCTCACAGTTATGATTTAAAAGTTGTTATTGTGGTAACAGACATGTCGTATTAGATATACAATTCAAGGGGGTTGCATAGGAAAAACGAGTGTATGTAAGCCTATGGCGGATACCGAAAGTTGATTAATTATCCCACGGCACTTAATTAATAGCAAGAGTGTATTGTATGTCCCGTAACCACTGTCGTGTTGGTCTTATGATGCTTCTTCTTCAAGGAATCAAGCATTCCATTGAGTTGACTTGAGATGAGCCAAGAACCGACATCACTGCACTCAGAACATTCCCATGCTCGCTTATCCCCTCGCTCAACAGCCAGCGAAGAGTCAGACTAATAATCGATTTCCCCCCCCCCCCCCCTCCTCGCTATCCGATTGAAAGTTCTCCTGGTCGTGCCTTTCAGTTTTGAGATTCTTCCAAAATCCCTGCCAATCCTCCGCAATCTCATTCATTCCGCATACGGGTTCTCATTCTATTCCCCCGCCATCTCCACCTGGTCCCCCAGGCGCCCGACCACCTCTCCCTTATCCCTAGTTAAGCTATCACCAAGAGGTGCATTCCCTGCCAGCCTATCAGCCTGTTCATTCACCCGCACTTCCGCATGACCATGGCCAAATATCCATACAAGCCATCCATTACTTGTTCTTTCCAAACAGTTGTGGCACTTAACATGACCAAAGTACTTGTGTGTTACTATATACAAACTTCTTGCATGTTACATAGAACCTGTCCTAAAACATAGCTGCAAATCCTGGACAATTAGTAAACACGCCAAAAAGAAAAAAAATATCCCTGGAGATTTTGAAGACAAAGCAGACAAAGCTTTTGGCCAGCCAAAATGAACGATCTGGACATTCTGAAGGAGGCTAAGTGGCGATGACGACCTATCACAACCCTCGGAAAGAGGCAGTCATCGTTATTTGGAAAAATTATGAGAAGACAAAAACTGGAACATGATGTGGCAACTAGAAAGATTTGTGGGAATAGAAAGACAACGAGAGAAAATTCATGACAGTCTAGTATCATGGCATAGGAGTGATTCAGCACACGAAGGAGATCGCAAAATAGGGAGAAGCATGATCATCCACACCAATCAGTAAGTAACACGATGATGATGATGATATACACACACACACACATGTGAGTAAGTGAGTGTGTATTTGTGCGTGTGTGTGTGTGTGTGTGTGTGTGTGTGTGTGTGTGTGTGTGTGTGTGTGTGTGAAGGTGAAATTATTGCCATAGTAGATACTGCTGTTGGGTCATAAAGCCCGCTTGTCCACGCTGTAGTCACGTGGTGAATAAGTTAGGACATTTTATTTGACCACTGAAATGTACACATCCTTTGTCTTATCGGAGATTAGACCCCAGGCCACTTGAGTACGACATCGATATCTTAACTCGTCGTCGATAGGATCTTCGACTTATGGTAATATTAGACTCGAAGTTACGTTATATTAAGAGCTTCACGGTTTATAAAGAGTTAAAGCTTACAGTGACGTATTTCATTCGAGGGATGTTCGGCTAAATGTGGTTAAAAGATGACGTCATAAACAGTTTTCGGTTGTCCCAACGGATAAAACCAATTCAAGCTGTCATAAAAACTGATCTAAAACTATAACATTACATAAATATTTTGCATTATGTAATGTACGTATGTAGAACGGCGGTTTTCAAACTTGTGTCAGGGCTCCGTAATATGAATTGAGTTGAGTTTAGCTAAGAAACCACATTACTGCATTCAGTATATTCTCACACGCGCTCCGTCCCCTCGTTCAATAGCCAGCTAAGAGTCATGTTGCTAATGGTTCCAATGAATTCTGATTGAAAGTTCTCCTGGTCTTCTCTCTCAGTTTTGAGATTCGTCCAGAACCCCTGCCGATTCCCCCGCCACATCAGCCTCTCCACATACGGGTGCTCAGTCTGTCAGGGCTCCATAATAAAACTACATTATCCATGTACACACCTTCACGTGTGTTGGATATTTTTTTTTTAAATTTAGTTGCATGTCCTTCACCGGACGTAACAGTCAACCCCAGCATTTTGGCTGTTCGTGATTCCTGGGCAAGTTTTACGTTCAGTAGTTTGCCATTGCTTTCTGGGCGATCGGCACATAATAACATTTTGGAGAAAAAAAACCAGCACCGCTGTGTTTCGAACCCGGGTATACGGGATTAAGAATCGCGTCCGTAACACCGTCGCCACGGGTATACTGCGCTAATCTAATTAAATCTAATGTGTCCCCGGCAGTTTCTTGCTATGGGTCTGGGTGTGATAGAGTCGTCACATTCTTGTAGGCCTGCATGTACTGAGGAATAGGTGGCCAATCTTTTTATCACCTAGCAGGCGACGAGTACATTCGTCGAACTCCATCCTCGCCGTGCTCACGACATTATCAGCGCAGTTCCTATCAACTTCTCTGACGCGCCCGCCCTAGCCTAGTATATTTTTATATACCCATTGGTACTGGACTGGTGATGTGCCGCCTTTACTTCCCACAATATTCCCTGATGGTTCTTTTAGTCTGGTTCGACCTGGGAGTTCAGTTTTATTGTAACACATTCCATACCTCGAGAAGATTTGAACACATGACGACCGGACAGACAGGCAAGCATGCTGGCCACATTGCTACTGCGGCCCCTTATTGTTGTTGCTCTGATATATTACAGTCATCCCATGGCAGCCGAGGACACCCTCCATGTCTGTGTGATCTCTCTGGGCGGTGGTTGTGCTTGGGATTTTGTTAAGGCATCGGTTTTATTGCACACGGGTATTCGCATAAGCATTCGGGCTCCTTTCATAGACCACATAATGATACCCTAAGCACAGTTCATGAACTTTGTAGCACCAACCAACTACGATAAATGTGCCTACACCAGAATCATGGGCGCTATTAATATTGTTTTTGTAGGTAACTTTACTCATTTTAAAATTTAGAATTGCGACATAGTAGTAGTAGTAGTAGTAGTAGTAGTAGTAGTAGTAGTAGTAGTAGTAGTAGTAGTAGTAGTAGTAGTAGTAGTAGTAGTAGTAGTAGTAGTAGTAGTAGTAGTAGTAGTAGTAGTAGTAGTAGTAGTAGTGTAGTAGTAGGGGGGGGTACGGGGTGTCAGGCATTGATAGCACCTTTCGTAAGGATGACTCTCATGTCCTTTTCAGGACCCATCTTTGGCTCCTAGTAGCTGTCAGCATGCGACAGCGGTCACCCCCCGGGCAACAGCTGTGAGAGGCTGGCTAAACCAGGCGCGGGTAGCCGATTTGGTGTCAAACCAAGCGGTGAACTAGGATATGCCTACCCAGCATGTGAAGACAGTATCCGGCAGACTGCGCGGAAGAAATCATTCCTGATTCAACGGGTAAGACGGCGTTTACCTGCAAAGCGTTGTGGAACATAATGAGCACGGCAAGGCACGTAGAGCGCCCTGGTCATCCACTGCACCTGTATTCGTCTCCAGTCGTCTTGACTTATCCTGCCACTGGATTCAGATGGACTCAGGCGAGAGAGTGAGGTCGACGAATTGCGCAACTCTTCCTCACTTTAATCCAATTCATCGCGCAAGTCATTCTTCAACAAAAACAAACAGTAGTAGTAGTAGTAGTAGTAGTAGTAGTAGTAGTAGTAGTAGTAGTAGTAGTAGTAGTAGTAGTAGTAGTAGTAGTAGTAGTAGTAGTAGTAATAGTAGTAGTAGTAGTAGTAGTAGTAATAGTAGTATTAGTAGTAGTAGTAGTAGTTGTAGTAGTAGTAGTAGTAGTAGTAGTAGTAGTAGTAGTAGTAGTAGTAGTAGTAGTAGTAGTAGTAGTAGTAGTAGTAGTAGTAGTAGTAGTAGTAGGCCCCTTTCAGTCTTGTAGGACTATATAATTGTGCCGTTAAGAAGGCACCTGACAGCGCCGCTGATGACTGTATAGTCCAATGCGAGAGTGACAATCTCTGTCACAATTTCCGCACCCGTAAGACGAGGCAGGTCCAGCAGCAAGTGACTGAATTTTAAGATTGTGCCTCGTATCCTCAGTTTGTTGGGTCAGATTACGCTAAAAGAGCACCATTCCGTTTCGTACATCTCTTCTCCCGGAGCATCTGTCTGCTGCAACTCTTTCCCACGTGTCTGGATCTATGCCAAGGGGTTTTCATATCTTGTTTACACACATACTTATATCACATTTGGGATCTTCCGGTTGGCCTCTTCCCCGTGGCTTGTTCTTCGTATAGGAGATCTTTGGGAATATTGGGATAAATATATTGGGAATATCTTCCATTCGGATGCGTCTCTGCCTGGGGGGGGGGGGGGGGGGGGAAGTGCACTGTGGTAATATCGGATCTTTCAAGCACGTGTGTGTTTGTTATATGGTCTTTCCAGGATATCTTCTTCTTCAGCGTTCCGAGCCATTGAGGTTCTTTGCTGCAGATACAATCCGTCTCCATTCGTCTCTCTGGTGGACCTTCTCTTGCCAGTCGTTGATTCCAAGTGCTCGTAGGTCTGTATATGTATTATCTCTCCACCGTCTTCTTGGTCTACCTCGGGGTCTACGGTCATTTATTCCTGATTGTAAGCGAGTTTTGTTTCCCTATTATCTTCCATTCTTTCTATATGCCCCAGCCATTGTAGTCTATTAGCCTTCATGATACCAGTGATTAGCGGGGACTTAAACAGATCATAAATGTCTTTGTTACTTCTTCTTTTCCACCCTCCACTTTGTGTATCCCTAATGGGTCCAAAGATGCGTCTTAAAATTTTGTTCTCAAAGGTTTGTAACAAGGCTTCGTCTCCTTTCGTTGTACTCCAGGTTTCAGAGCCATACAGCACGACTGGTCTGATCAGTGTTTTGTATATTGTGATTTTGGTGTTACGAGATAGCGCATTTGATTTTAGTAGATGTTGTAGTGCATAGTATATCTTATTTCCAGAGTTGATTCTAGTTTGTATTTCTTCCCTTATGATGTTGGAGCAGTTGAAGATTGTACCCAGGTATTTGTATGTTTCCGTTCTTTTAATGGTCATTGTGGCATAACGCAGCCAACATTATTCATTCATCAACTCATGCCGCAAAAAGAGGAAACAACATTAAAAGAAATTGACTTCACAAACGCAATTGGAGATTGGGACTTAAAACTTAACATCAAAACTGGAACTGAACAAGTGACAAATGACGTGGATTCTTGGAAAGATTTCATCAGACCCAGCTCAGAAAACCATTGGATAGGAAAACCACATGACCGCCTTCGCGCCAGTGCATAATTAACATATATTACTATTTCATCAGAAATGTTAATAAGCCCGCACTTTTGTCTGAACTCGCTCCATGGACGGATGTGAGAAGAATGTGTGACCAAAAATTCAATGGGCAAGGCAAAAGTCTGGATCCGAGGTACGTTTGTTGGCCCTTGATTAGACTAAGAACCCGATGTATCAAGTAATGTAAACCCATGTTTGTGATGTCAATTGAAATGTATGATTATTAATTAAAACCTCTGAAATGTAAACATGCTCGACTGTAGATTCTAACGACGCAAAGCCATTCCCGGGCGAAATATTCTCTTCGATGAAACTACAATCTCTGATATTCTTAGAGATAATTATTAACTTTAAGAAGTGCATTCTACTACTATATTCTATTCTAAACAACTGTGAGAAGTGATGATTCGAAAGCAATCTTGTGCATTTCACCAGAAACATTGTTAAAGATGCATCACTATCTACAGCTGAAAAGACAGTTCGTGTACTAGAACAAGTGCCGTGTTCTAAAACAGACTTATCTATGCCTATTTACAATCTAGAAAGCGGAAAGTGAAATCAATCTTTCCTTTCTCCTTTATCTATAGAATTAATAGGGTTTGGCGAAATAAATATTTATATTTATGTCAAATTTAATTAGATAAGGGCACACATGAACTGCAACACATGAGAAAGTTGTGCTTCGCGGAACACCATCACGCGAAGTGAACTTAACTCATTACTCAACATAACTTAAAACACAACACCACTCCACACCACTCATCACCACACAACCCAACACTCAACATCACAACAACAACAGGTAATGGAAGAGAGTTATTAGACACAAGAAGAAGAAGTAGTTAATTGGGAAAACACAGAGAATTATTTATACACATTGTAAACACCATTTAGTGGAAGAAATGTTCTAAATGTATGTCATTTATTTACATGCATCTTGACATATTCTCACTCTTGTCAATGTCTTGCTGTACACGTTCACTGACCCCGGTCAAATGAGAATTTACATACAGCAAGAACAAGTTGATACAAGGCGTACACCGTGTGATAATCTCTGACCACCCCAACTTAACCCAACACTAGCTCAGAGAGAAAAGGAGGGGAGGGGGACTAGTTCCTACTTCAGAAATTTAGATTTCTTCCGACCTACTTCTTATTATTGTATTGGTAGGAATGTATATATTTATGCGAATATTCATCAGTGATCTTGGTGGCTACATACCAACAACCACCCAACACATCAGCCAATTAACCACCTAAATCAGACCTGAGGGAGGGAAGCCGAGAGAAAGAGATGAACCACAAGTGAGATGGAGGATGACTTCGCTATGAGCAGAGCATGGGGAGGCCTTCAGAGGAGCTATACGGGCAGACCTGAAGTGGATCCATCAGTCAATGGACCCTGGCTTACCTAATCCTCCAGTCACCAGGTTACTTTTCTCATAGGTTGAAAACACACCCAATTACAGGAACACTGATATGTTTATGGTTGAGACAACACTATCATACTTAATATGTACAACATCAAAATGTTTACTATGTTTTCACACTTGTTGACATCTCATATATTGATGCTTGTTATTGCTTGTCTGGGACAATGGTCCAATGTGCAACTGTTCTATTACTTTGTGTAAATCACAACAGAGATGTATGTACTGACCAGAAGGCTCAGGCCAGTCAATAAATGATTAACATGAATTGACCTTCTGTTAATTTGTCAAGTTCAAACCTATCTGTGGCAACAACTTCTTTGTACATCATGTTGTCAAAATCTAATGTGATGTTTATGTGTTTGATTGCTTAAAGATAAATTAACTCATAATGACTTACTGAATGGGGAAATAAAAAGACTCTAGATCTACCAACTGCTCAACATCCATGTTTTCTTCATCTAAATCAGGCTGAGAAAATTCTCCAGACTTTCCTCAGATTTGATCAACTAAAAGGGGGCTCCAGAGCTATCAGAATCATTGGAGAAGGGGCAGATTCCCAGTTAGTAATTACCATTCTTACCAGGGCCATAATCTATATCTCCTAGACAATACTTAATAGAACGAGGCCTGCAGATAACTCAAGGTTCATATTCTGGGGTTATTGAAGATAGAAGAGGATGGGGCTCTACATCTTTTGTTAGAGATGGGGCATGCACTACAGTGATCTCCCACTCCCTTCAAAAATATATGACATATTGGGGGCTCGTCCGGGATGGTTCCCATATATTAACCTTTAAACAATCACCTAAAAATACATGAACACAGTTATCTTTAGATTATTAACACAGTTATTTTCTAGAATGTTTAACAGATACCATGTGGGGTATTGATTGACAGCCACATGATATGAATGACATTTATAGATAAATAAGAGTAGGTGACTGATTTTACTCATGGAGAAGGAAGCCATGTTCAAATAGGCTTATACTTCAGAAAGAGTTGCTCCAGGTGAAATATATAGTGTGTATCTACTCTACCAACACTACTTCTCTTTCAGAGAAGGTGTTCCTTTACTGTGGAGTCTGAACTTAACAGCATTTCATCAACCACCGGAAAATCTTATCCGTTGGGAAAACTCTGTCTAATTTCAGATTCTTTTCTTTACTAGGAATTAATTGTGGTTACTTCAGTGCCTGCTGCCTTTGGCTTTTCCAGCATTGACAGACAGACATAACATAGGGTGTTTTTAATATTGCACATGCTCTGTTGTATCTTTGCAGATCAGGGACTGACAAACTTACGCGGATCAGACTAACTGCAATTATATTGATAGGCAGAGCAAAGCAATAAATTATAGACATGGCGGAAACTGCAAAGTTTAGAGCCCAAATAACAGAAACAGGTAGGGAGTGCGGGTTAGATGGCCTTGAGCTAGCTAACTATGTTTCGGATGCATTTGACAAAAGGGAGAGACTGCAGGCTGAATTGGCTCTCAAAGAAAAACAACTTCAGGCTGAATTGGCTGAGAAAGAAAAACAGCTTCAGGCTGAATTGGCTGAGAGGGACAAACAATTTCAAGCAGAATTGGAGGAGAAAGAGAAACGATTTCAAGCAGAATTGGAGGAGAAAGAGAAACGACTACAGGCTGAAATGGAAGATAAGGAGAGAGAGAGCGTCAACACCAACTGGAGTTGAGGAGAATGGAGATTGAAGTGGAGATCCGGAGGATAGAGAAAGGGAGTGGTCCTACACCCTCAACCTCATCAGGATCGCCAGTGACAGATCCACCTCACGTCTCTCAACTTAATTCAGGAGCTATGTCATTTCCTCTGGACCCCTTTAATGAACAGACTGACCACATCGAAGGATTTTTATCACGCTTCGAGGCAATGGCTGTCAGCTGTGGGCTTGAAGAAAGTAGATGGGCGACGAAGTTGGCGCAGGCCTTAAGATCCACGGCGTATGAAGTGTTCTCAAGACTCACTAGAGAGGAACAACAGAACTACACAACACTCAAGACGGCACTCTTAAGCCGATTCGAAGTGGACGCCGAATCTTATAAACTCAGGTTCAAAGCCGCAAGGAAGGAACCGGGTGAGAGCTACGCACAACTAGTGGAAAGACTGAAGTCATACATACAAAGATGGACTTGCTTGGGAGGATTTGAGGAAAATTATGAAGGACTCCGTGAAATGATTATCATTGATCAGATCAAGGGGAAAATGCAGAACGAAATGAAGGCATTCCTAACCCAAAACGGGGCTGACCGCCTGGAAACTATAATCATCCTGGCAGAGAGATTTGAGAAATCTCAAAAGGAGATGGGAGGAAAGGGACGTTCGAACAACGCCCCCTCTCAAAACAAAACTCCACAGCCAAAAGAGGGTGAAAACACTGTAGCCACCGGGAAAAAGGGGAAATCCCCGAAAAACACTCAACACTCAGTCCAAACAGCGCCGAGGGAGGACAAACCATTCTGTACCCATTGCAAAATTAGGGGTCACACATTTCAGAGTTGCAGAAAGAAGCCACCTCCACACACAGCGGCATGTTTGGCCAACCGAAAAGAGAGAAAAGTGAGCACTGGTGAAACGTCCAAACAGACACCTCATCAAGACACATCATCTCGTATTCCGGTTGTGGAATCCATCTTACTAAATGGATTCAAAACGACCTGTTTATATGATACTGGATTATCATATGACTGTGTTGTCTCATCATCCTTAGTTCACCCCGAACAGGTGACAGAGGAAATAGTGGAATTACAGGGACCACTGAAGAGTTCAACAAATATGTCTCTTCCAGTGGCAAAAGTGAACATAGCCTCGCGGTATGTCACTGGGACGATCAAGGCAGCAATCTTGGACGATCCGATATATCCTGTAATCCTCGGCCGTAGATTTATCGTTCTAGGAGAACCTGTTCAACCTGTGGCGATGGCGACCATGACCACTCGATCACAGGCAACAAAAACTCCAGAATCAACTACGCCAATCCCTCGAACGGAGGAACCGAAGAGGGCACAAGAAGCCGACAGCACCTTGGAACCCTGCTTCAGAAAACTGCCAAAATCACATTTACCTCTACGTAAAGGTGATCTGTTCATGAAGTCAGCACTTCTTTACAGAAAAGCAGGACGAGCTGGACAAGAGTTTAATCAACTTGTTGTACCAACTCAATACAGGACTCAGATCTTAGAGATGGGTCACAGTCTACCATTCAGTGGGCACATGGGTATCAACGCTACTACACAGCGGATTACCACTCACTACTTTTGGCCAGGGATGAATTCAGACATACAACGGTTTGTAAAATCATGCCCACAGTGTCAGAAAGTATCACCAAAACACCGGACACCACCGGCAATGTTGGGTGAATCGCCAATCACTGGAATTCCATTTGAGAAAGTGGCAGTAGACATAATCGGACCTCTCTCAGCAACGAAGAGGCGAAACCGATTCATATTAACGCTTGTGGACACAACAACCATGTGGGCCGAAGCAGTTCCTATGCCCAGCTGTGACTCCAAACACTTCGCTGATGCATTATTAGGAATATTCACACGTCTAGGATTCCCACAAAGGATCTTGACGGACAACGGTTCACAGTTTCGTGGTAAGCTCATGGAAGAGACCTTCCGACTTTTTCATGCACGCCATATCTTCAGTTCACCATATCACCCTCAGTCAAATGGACTTGTGGAAAGGTGGAACGGGACATTGATTAGTATCCTGCGCAAAATTGCCCAGGAGAAGACAGAGGATTGGGACTTGTATTTACCCGCAGCTTTATTCGCTTACAGGGAAGTACCCCATCACTCAACAGGTTTTGCTCCAGCCACACTGTTGTTTGGACGACCAATCAAAGGACCCCTTGAGGCGTTACTGCGAACATGGACTGATAATACTACAGATGATACAGTCGTGACTGCATCTACATATGTTGCCGAGTTGAAAAATCGTTTACAACACAGTTGGAAACAAGCGAATGTCAATCTACGTCAAGCCAGACGAAGAATTGCTCGTAACTTCAACCGCAAGGCAAAGGATAGAGAGTTAGAGGTAGGAGAGAAGGTGATGTTGCTGCTTCCAACCAGTCAGAATAAGCTGCAAATAGGATGGAGAGGACCTTATGTAGTGACGGAGAAGATCTCACGTACCAACTACAGAATTTCAGTCAAAGGCAAGATGAAAGTATTTCACATAAACCTCTTGAAGAAATATCATGAAAGACCCTCAACCACCGAACCTGCACATCTGATGGCCATGAGTGTGGCTACTGAAGTCGAAGAAGGATCAACAATGGGAGTCGAGTGCCAACTGCAAGCCAAAGAGACCTTTAAGGATGTGGAAATCAATCCCAACTTAACAAAGGTTCAGCAAAAGCAGATTAGGGAACTTATGGCAAAATATGCAGAAGTACTTACTGATAAGCCAGGAAGAACTGATTTGGGGGAATTTGACATGAAGTTGAATGACGCAGTGCCTGTGCGAGTCAAGACTTACCCAGTTCCTTATGCAAAGCAAAAGACTTTAGAGGAAGAAATACAACAGCTGCTCACCGCAGGAATAATCTCACCATCTGAATCACCTTACAGTGCTAGCGTCGTCTTATTGAGAAAGCCAAGTGGAGAACATAGATTGTGCATCGATTATCGACAGCTCAATGCTATAACTGAATTCCAAGCAGAACCTCTGCCTGATCAGAATAAACTCTTCACAGCACTCAACCGAGCTAAGTACTTTACTAGGATTGATCTCAGTAAGGGATATTACCAGATTCCTGTAAAACCGGAAGTTAGACCATGGTTAGCTTTCAGCACGCCTGGAGGACACTATGAGTTCAACGTTCTTCCATTCGGATTAAGTAATGCTCCCAGCGTCTTTACACGTATGATGAGAAAATTACTTGACCCACTACAGCATCCAGACATCAGTCACTTCATGGATGACATCCTGATCGCAACTGAAACATTTGAAGAGCATGTAGAAACCCTGCATCTTTTGTTCAGGCGCCTCAGAGAAACTGGATTGACGGCTAGACCAAAGAAGTATCAGATAGGATTCCAAGAATTGGACTTTCTAGGTCATAAGATATCTCATGGACTGATAACTCCACAAGAGGGAAATGTGGACAAACTCCAGAGAGCACCTCGTCCAAAAACAAAGAAGGATGTAAGATCATTTGTATCCTTATGTGGATTCTATCAAAAATACATCAAGGACTTCAATACTCTGTCAGCACCTTTAACGGATCTTACCAAAAAAAGGGAAACCAGAGAAAGTCACTTGGTCAGCTGACTGTGAGAGAGCTTTCACAGCATTAAAGCAGGCATTAACTGCTCATCCAGTCTTACATCTACCAGACCTCGACCAACCATTCGTGCTGCGCACCGATGCCAGTAACATAGGAATTGGGGCAACGCTGTTGCAGAGAAAGGGAGATGTACCATCAGAGCTATTCCCTGTAGCCTATGCTAGCAGGAAATTGAATGCAGCAGAGAGAAATTACAGTACTATCGAGAGAGAATGTCTTGCGCTCGTATGGAGTGTACAGAAATTTCAGGCATACCTATATGGCAAACACTTCACAGTGCAATGTGACCATCAACCACTCATGTTTCTCGCAGCATCTAAGACTCTGAATGCCCGACTTATGAGGTGGTCGCTGCTTCTTCAACCTTACTCGTTCCAGGTTGAGTATGTTCCTGGGAAAATGAATGTGGGAGCGGATTTCCTGAGTCGACACCCAGTGCCTGATGAACCAGGTCAATCAGATGCAGAAGAGAATACAAGGGAGGAAAAATGGGAACAACTTGATAACTGAAAATGTTGGAAACATAGTTCCATACCATAGAACAATCTGGAGTGGGGCCATGTGGCATAACGCAGCCAACATTATTCATTCATCAACTCATGCCGCAAAAAGAGGAAACAACATTAAAAGAAATTGACTTCACAAACGCAATTGGAGATTGGGACTTAAAACTTAACATCAAAACTGGAACTGAACAAGTGACAAATGACGTGGATTCTTGGAAAGATTTCATCAGACCCAGCTCAGAAAACCATTGGATAGGAAAACCACATGACCGCCTTCGCGCCAGTGCATAATTAACATATATTACTATTTCATCAGAAATGTTAATAAGCCCGCACTTTTGTCTGAACTCGCTCCATGGACGGATGTGAGAAGAATGTGTGACCAAAAATTCAATGGGCAAGGCAAAAGTCTGGATCCGAGGTACGTTTGTTGGCCCTTGATTAGACTAAGAACCCGATGTATCAAGTAATGTAAACCCATGTTTGTGATGTCAATTGAAATGTATGATTATTAATTAAAACCTCTGAAATGTAAACATGCTCGACTGTAGATTCTAACGACGCAAAGCCATTCCCGGGCGAAATATTCTCTTCGATGAAACTACAATCTCTGATATTCTTAGAGATAATTATTAACTTTAAGAAGTGCATTCTACTACTATATTCTATTCTAAACAACTGTGAGAAGTGATGATTCGAAAGCAATCTTGTGCATTTCACCAGAAACATTGTTAAAGATGCATCACTATCTACAGCTGAAAAGACAGTTCGTGTACTAGAACAAGTGCCGTGTTCTAAAACAGACTTATCTATGCCTATTTACAATCTAGAAAGCGGAAAGTGAAATCAATCTTTCCTTTCTCCTTTATCTATAGAATTAATAGGGTTTGGCGAAATAAATATTTATATTTATGTCAAATTTAATTAGATAAGGGCACACATGAACTGCAACACATGAGAAAGTTGTGCTTCGCGGAACACCATCACGCGAAGTGAACTTAACTCATTACTCAACATAACTTAAAACACAACACCACTCCACACCACTCATCACCACACAACCCAACACTCAACATCACAACAACAACAGGTAATGGAAGAGAGTTATTAGACACAAGAAGAAGAAGTAGTTAATTGGGAAAACACAGAGAATTATTTATACACATTGTAAACACCATTTAGTGGAAGAAATGTTCTAAATGTATGTCATTTATTTACATGCATCTTGACATATTCTCACTCTTGTCAATGTCTTGCTGTACACGTTCACTGACCCCGGTCAAATGAGAATTTACATACAGCAAGAACAAGTTGATACAAGGCGTACACCGTGTGATAATCTCTGACCACCCCAACTTAACCCAACACTAGCTCAGAGAGAAAAGGAGGGGAGGGGAACTAGTTCCTACTTCAGGAATTTAGATTTCTTCCGACCTACTTCTTATTATTGTATTGGTAGGAATGTATATATTTATGCGAATATTCATCAGTGATCTTGGTGGCTACATACCAACAACCACCCAACACATCAGCCAATTAACCACCTAAATCAGACCTGAGGGAGGGAAGCCGAGAGAAAGAGATGAACCACAAGTGAGATGGAGGATGACTTCGCTATGAGCAGAGCATGGGGAGGCCTTCAGAGGAGCTATACGGGCAGACCTGAAGTGGATCCATCAGTCAATGGACCCTGGCTTACCTAATCCTCCAGTCACCAGGTTACTTTTCTCATAGGTTGAAAACACACCCAATTACAGGAACACTGATATGTTTATGGTTGAGACAACACTATCATACTTAATATGTACAACATCAAAATGTTTACTATGTTTTCACACTTGTTGACATCTCATATATTGATGCTTGTTATTGCTTGTCTGGGACAATGGTCCAATGTGCAACTGTTCTATTACTTTGTGTAAATCACAACAGAGATGTATGTACTGACCAGAAGGCTCAGGCCAGTCAATAAATGATTAACATGAATTGACCTTCTGTTAATTTGTCAAGTTCAAACCTATCTGTGGCAACAACTTCTTTGTACATCATGTTGTCAAAATCTAATGTGATGTTTATGTGTTTGATTGCTTAAAGATAAATTAACTCATAATGACTTACTGAATGGGGAAATAAAAAGACTCTAGATCTACCAACTGCTCAACATCCATGTTTTCTTCATCTAAATCAGGCTGAGAAAATTCTCCAGACTTTCCTCAGATTTGATCAACTAAAAGGGGGCTCCAGAGCTATCAGAATCATTGGAGAAGGGGCAGATTCCCAGTTAGTAATTACCATTCTTACCAGGGCCATAATCTATATCTCCTAGACAATACTTAATAGAACGAGGCCTGCAGATAACTCAAGGTTCATATTCTGGGGTTATTGAAGATAGAAGAGGATGGGGCTCTACATCTTTTGTTAGAGATGGGGCATGCACTACAGTGATCTCCCACTCCCTTCAAAAATATATGACATATTGGGGGCTCGTCCGGGATGGTTCCCATATATTAACCTTTAAACAATCACCTAAAAATACATGAACACAGTTATCTTTAGATTATTAACACAGTTATTTTCTAGAATGTTTAACAGATACCATGTGGGGTATTGATTGACAGCCACATGATATGAATGACATTTATATATAAATAAGAGTAGGTGACTGATTTTACTCCTGGAGAAGGAAGCCATGTTCAAATAGGCTTATACTTCAGAAAGAGTTGCTCCAGGTGAAATATATAGTGTGTATCTACTCTACCAACACTACTTCTCTTTCAGAGAAGGTGTTCCTTTACTGTGGAGTCTGAACTTAACAGCATTTCATCAACCACCGGAAAATCTTATCCGTTGGGAAAACTCTGTCTAATTTCAGATTCTTTTCTTTACTAGGAATTAATTGTGGTTACTTCAGTGCCTGCTGCCTTTGGCTTTTCCAGCATTGACAGACAGACATAACATAGGGTGTTTTTAATATTGCACATGCTCTGTTGTATCTTTGCAGATCAGGGACTGACAAACTTACGCGGATCAGACTAACTGCAATTATATTGATAGGCAGAGCAAAGCAATAAATTATAGACATGGCGGAAACTGCAAAGTTTAGAGCCCAAATAACAGAAACAGGTAGGGAGTGCGGGTTAGATGGCCTTGAGCTAGCTAACTATGTTTCGGATGCATTTGACAAAAGGGAGAGACTGCAGGCTGAATTGGCTCTCAAAGAAAAACAACTTCAGGCTGAATTGGCTGAGAAATAAAAACAGCTTCAGGCTGAATTGGCTGAGAGGGACAAACAGTTTCAAGCAGAATTGGAGGAGAAAGAGAAACGATTTCAAGCAGAATTGGAGGAGAAAGAGAAACGACTACAGGCTGAAATGGAAGATAAGGAGAGAGAGAGCGTCAACACCAACTGGAGTTGAGGAGAATGGAGATTGAAGTGGAGATCCGGAGGATAGAGAAAGGGAGTGGTCCTACACCCTCAACCTCATCAGGATCGCCAGTGACAGATCCACCTCACGTCTCTCAACTTAATTCAGGAGCTATGTCATTTCCTCTGGACCCCTTTAATGAACAGACTGACCACATCGAAGGATTTTTATCACGCTTCGAGGCAATGGCTGTCAGCTGTGGGCTTGAAGAAAGTAGATGGGCGACGAAGTTGGCGTAGGCCTTAAGATCCACGGCGTATGAAGTGTTCTCAAGACTCACTAGAGAGGAACAACAGAACTACACAACACTCAAGACGGCACTCTTAAGCCGATTCGAAGTGGACGCCGAATCTTATAAACTCAGGTTCAAAGCCGCAAGGAAGGAACCGGGTGAGAGCTACGCACAACTAGTGGAAAGACTGAAGTCATACATACAAAGATGGACTTGCTTGGGAGGATTTGAGGAAAATTATGAAGGACTCCGTGAAATGATTATCATTGATCAGATCAAGGGGAAAATGCAGAACGAAATGAAGGCATTCCTAACCCAAAACGGGGCTGACCGCCTGGAAACTATAATCATCCTGGCAGAGAGATTTGAGAAATCTCAAAAGGAGATGGGAGGAAAGGGACGTTCGAACAACGCCCCCTCTCAAAACAAAACTCCACAGCCAAAAGAGGGTGAAAACACTGTAGCCACCGGGAAAAAGGGGAAATCCCCGAAAAACACTCAACACTCAGTCCAAACAGCGCCGAGGGAGGACAAACCATTCTGTACCCATTGCAAAATTAGGGGTCACACATTTCAGAGTTGCAGAAAGAAGCCACCTCCACACACAGCGGCATGTTTGGCCAACCGAAAAGAGAGAAAAGTGAGCACTGGTGAAACGTCCAAACAGACACCTCATCAAGACACATCATCTCGTATTCCGGTTGTGGAATCCATCTTACTAAATGGATTCAAAACGACCTGTTTATATGATACTGGATTATCATATGACTGTGTTGTCTCATCATCCTTAGTTCACCCCGAACAGGTGACAGAGGAAATAGTGGAATTACAGGGACCACTGAAGAGTTCAACAAATATGTCTCTTCCAGTGGCAAAAGTGAACATAGCCTCGCGGTATGTCACTGGGATGATCAAGGCAGCAATCTTGGACGATCCGATATATCCTGTAATCCTCGGCCGTAGATTTATCGTTCTAGGAGAACCTGTTCAACCTGTGGCGATGGCGACCATGACCACTCGATCACAGGCAACAAAAACTCCAGAATCAACTACGCCAATCCCTCGAACGGAGGAACTGAAGAGGGCACAAGAAGCCGACAGCACCTTGGAACCCTGCTTCAGAAAACTGCCAAAATCACATTTACCTCTACGTAAAGGTGATCTGTTCATGAAGTCAGCACTTCTTTACAGAAAAGCAGGACGAGCTGGACAAGAGTTTAATCAACTTGTTGTACCAACTCAATACAGGACTCAGATCTTAGAGATGGGTCACAGTCTACCATTCAGTGGGCACATGGGTATCAACGCTACTACACAGCGGATTACCACTCACTACTTTTGGCCAGGGATGAATTCAGACATACAACGGTTTGTAAAATCATGCCCACAGTGTCAGAAAGTATCACCAAAACACCGGACACCACCGGCAATGTTGGGTGAATCGCCAATCACTGGAATTCCATTTGAGAAAGTGGCAGTAGACATAATCGGACCTCTCTCAGCAACGAAGAGGCGAAACCGATTCATATTAACGCTTGTGGACACAACAACCATGTGGGCCGAAGCAGTTCCTATGCCCAGCTGTGACTCCAAACACTTCGCTGATGCATTATTAGGAATATTCACACGTCTAGGATTCCCACAAAGGATCTTGACGGACAACGGTTCACAGTTTCGTGGTAAGCTCATGGAAGAGACCTTCCGACTTTTTCATGCACGCCATATCTTCAGTTCACCATATCACCCTCAGTCAAATGGACTTGTGGAAAGGTGGAACGGGACATTGATTAGTATCCTGCGCAAAATTGCCCAGGAGAAGACAGAGGATTGGGACTTGTATTTACCCGCAGCTTTATTCGCTTACAGGGAAGTACCCCATCACTCAACAGGTTTTGCTCCAGCCACACTGTTGTTTGGACGACCAATCAAAGGACCCCTTGAGGCGTTACTGCGAACATGGACTGATAATACTACAGATGATACAGTCGTGACTGTATCTACATATGTTGCCGAGTTGAAAAATCGTTTACAACACAGTTGGAAACAAGCGAATGTCAATCTACGTCAAGCCAGACGAAGAATTGCTCGTAACTTCAACCGCAAGGCAAAGGATAGAGAGTTAGAGGTAGGAGAGAAGGTGATGTTGCTGCTTCCAACCAGTCAGAATAAGCTGCAAATAGGATGGAGAGGACCTTATGTAGTGACGGAGAAGATCTCACGTACCAACTACAGAATTTCAGTCAAAGGCAAGATGAAAGTATTTCACATAAACCTCTTGAAGAAATATCATGAAAGACCCTCAACCACCGAACCTGCACATCTGATGGCCATGAGTGTGGCTACTGAAGTCGAAGAAGGATCAACAATGGGAGTCGAGTGCCAACTGCAAGCCAAAGAGACCTTTAAGGATGTGGAAATCAATCCCAACTTAACAAAGGATCAGCAAAAGCAGATTAGGGAACTTATGGCAAAATATGCAGAAGTACTTACTGATAAGCCAGGAAGAACTGATTTGGAGGAATTTGACATGAAGTTGAATGACGCAGTGCCTGTGCGAGTCAAGACTTACCCAGTTCCTTATGCAAAGCAAAAGACTTTAGAGGAAGAAATACAACAGCTGCTCACCGCAGGAATAATCTCACCATCTGAATCACCTTACAGTGCTAGCGTCGTCTTATTGAGAAAGCCAAGTGGAGAACATAGATTGTGCATCGATTATCGACAGCTCAATGCTATAACTGAATTCCAAGCAGAACCTCTGCCTGATCAGAATAAACTCTTCACAGCACTCAACCGAGCTAAGTACTTTACTAGGATTGATCTCAGTAAGGGATATTACCAGATTCCTGTAAAACCGGAAGTTAGACCATGGTTAGCTTTCAGCACGCCTGGAGGACACTATGAGTTCAACGTTCTTCCATTCGGATTAAGTAATGCTCCCAGCGTCTTTACACGTATGATGAGAAAATTACTTGACCCACTACAGCATCCAGACATCAGTCACTTCATGGATGACATCCTGATCGCAACTGAAACATTTGAAGAGCATGTAGAAACCCTGCATCTTTTGTTCAGGCGCCTCAGAGAAACTGGATTGACGGCTAGACCAAAGAAGTATCAGATAGGATTCCAAGAATTGGACTTTCTAGGTCATAAGATATCTCATGGACTGATAACTCCACAAGAGGGAAATGTGGACAAACTCCAGAGAGCACCTCGTCCAAAAACAAAGAAGGATGTAAGATCATTTGTATCCTTATGTGGATTCTATCAAAAATACATCAAGGACTTCAATACTCTGTCAGCACCTTTAACGGATCTTACCAAAAAAAGGGAAACCAGAGAAAGTCACTTGGTCAGCTGACTGTGAGAGAGCTTTCACAGCATTAAAGCAGGCATTAACTGCTCATCCAGTCTTACATGTACCAGACCTCGACCAACCATTCGTGCTGCGCACCGATGCCAGTAACATAGGAATTGGGGCAACGCTGTTGCAGAGAAAGGGAGATGTACCATCAGAGCTATTCCCTGTAGCCTATGCTAGCAGGAAATTGAATGCAGCAGAGAGAAATTACAGTACTATCGAGAGAGAATGTCTTGCGCTCGTATGGAGTGTACAGAAATTTCAGGCATACCTATATGGCAAACACTTCACAGTGCAATGTGACCATCAACCACTCATGTTTCTCGCAGCATCTAAGACTCTGAATGCCCGACTTATGAGGTGGTCGCTGCTTCTTCAACCTTACTCGTTCCAGGTTGAGTATGTTCCTGGGAAAATGAATGTGGGAGCGGATTTCCTGAGTCGACACCCAGTGCCTGATGAACCAGGTCAATCAGATGCAGAAGAGAATATAAGGGAGGAAAAATGGGAACAACTTGATAACTGAAAATGTTGGAAACATAGTTCCATACCATAGAACAATCTGGAGTGGGGCCATGTGGCATAACGCAGCCAACATTATTCATTCATCAACTCATGCCGCAAAAAGAGGAAACAACATTAAAAGAAATTGACTTCACAAACGCAATTGGAGATTGGGACTTAAAACTTAACATCAAAACTGGAACTGAACAAGTGACAAATGACGTGGATTCTTGGAAAGATTTCATCAGACCCAGCTCAGAAAACCATTGGATAGGAAAACCACATGACCGCCTTCGCGCCAGTGCATAATTAACATATATTACTATTTCATCAGAAATGTTAATAAGCCCGCACTTTTGTCTGAACTCGCTCCATGGACGGATGTGAGAAGAATGTGTGACCAAAAATTCAATGGGCAAGGCAAAAGTCTGGATCCGAGGTACGTTTGTTGGCCCTTGATTAGACTAAGAACCCGATGTATCAAGTAATGTAAACCCATGTTTGTGATGTCAATTGAAATGTATGATTATTAATTAAAACCTCTGAAATGTAAACATGCTCGACTGTAGATTCTAACGACGCAAAGCCATTCCCGGGCGAAATATTCTCTTCGATGAAACTACAATCTCTGATATTCTTAGAGATAATTATTAACTTTAAGAAGTGCATTCTACTACTATATTCTATTCTAAACAACTGTGAGAAGTGATGATTCGAAAGCAATCTTGTGCATTTCACCAGAAACATTGTTAAAGATGCATCACTATCTACAGCTGAAAAGACAGTTCGTGTACTAGAACAAGTGCCGTGTTCTAAAACAGACTTATCTATGCCTATTTACAATCTAGAAAGCGGAAAGTGAAATCAATCTTTCCTTTCTCCTTTATCTATAGAATTAATAGGGTTTGGCGAAATAAATATTTATATTTATGTCAAATTTAATTAGATAAGGGCACACATGAACTGCAACACATGAGAAAGTTGTGCTTCGCGGAACACCATCACGCGAAGTGAACTTAACTCATTACTCAACATAACTTAAAACACAACACCACTCCACACCACTCATCACCACACAACCCAACACTCAACATCACAACAACAACAGGTAATGGAAGAGAGTTATTAGACACAAGAAGAAGAAGTAGTTAATTGGGAAAACACAGAGAATTATTTATACACATTGTAAACACCATTTAGTGGAAGAAATGTTCTAAATGTATGTCATTTATTTACATGCATCTTGACATATTCTCACTCTTGTCAATGTCTTGCTGTACACGTTCACTGACCCCGGTCAAATGAGAACTTACATACAGCAAGAACAAGTTGATACAAGGCGTACACCGTGTGATAATCTCTGACCACCCCAACTTAACCCAACACTAGCTCAGAGAGAAAAGGAGGGGAGGGGAACTAGTTCCTACTTCAGGAATTTAGATTTCTTTCGACCTACTTCTTATTATTGTATTGGTAGGAATGTATATATTTATGCGAATATTCATCAGTGATCTTGGTGGCTACATACCAACAACCACCCAACACATCAGCCAATTAACCACCTAAATCAGACCTGAGGGAGGGAAGCCGAGAGAAAGAGATGAACCACAAGTGAGATGGAGGATGACTTCGCTATGAGCAGAGCATGGGGAGGCCTTCAGAGGAGCTATACGGGCAGACCTGAAGTGGATCCATCAGTCAATGGACCCTGGCTTACCTAATCCTCCAGTCACCAGGTTACTTTTCTCATAGGTTGAAAACACACCCAATTACAGGAACACTGATATGTTTATGGTTGAGACAACACTATCATACTTAATATGTACAACATCAAAATGTTTACTATGTTTTCACACTTGTTGACATCTCATATATTGATGCTTGTTATTGCTTGTCTGGGACAATGGTCCAATGTGCAACTGTTCTATTACTTTGTGTAAATCACAACAGAGATGTATGTACTGACCAGAAGGCTCAGGCCAGTCAATAAATGATTAACATGAATTGACCTTCTGTTAATATGTCAAGTTCAAACCTATCTGTGGCAACAACTTCTTTGTACATCATGTTGTCAAAATCTAATGTGATGTTTATGTGTTTGATTGCTTAAAGATAAATTAACTCATAATGACTTACTGAATGGGGAAATAAAAAGACTCTAGATCTACCAACTGCTCAACATCCATGTTTTCTTCATCTAAATCAGGCTGAGAAAATTCTCCAGACTTTCCTCAGATTTGATCAACTAAAAGGGGGCTCCAGAGCTATCAGAATCATTGGAGAAGGGGCAGATTCCCAGTTAGTAATTACCATTCTTACCAGGGCCATAATCTATATCTCCTAGACAATACTTAATAGAACGAGGCCTGCAGATAACTCAAGGTTCATATTCTGGGGTTATTGAAGATAGAAGAGGATGGGGCTCTACATCTTTTGTTAGAGATGGGGCATGCACTACAGTGATCTCCCACTCCCTTCAAAAATATATGACAGTCATATTATCTATTTGTATGTGGCCAGAGTTTTTAGCCATTCCGGATACCAGGATATGTCCAGGATAAATCTCAGACATCTCATGTTGAAGGAATTCAACTTTCTTTCCTGTCGCGAGTACAAGGTTCAGGATTCAGACCCATAGAGTAGTGTGCTAACATCACAAGTTTATATATTTGAACTTGTGTACGCTCTGTTAGTCTATTGTTCTCCAAGACTCTCTTAGTTAGCCGGAAAGTGTTGTGGCTGTCTTTCCAATGCGTCTGTCGATTTATGTCTCTAAGGAAAGATTATCTGATACAATCGGCCCCAAATACGCAAACCCATGGACAGCCTTCAGTTCATAATTTTTTTTTTTTTGTGCATATCCTTTACAGGACGTTGCTGTCAACACCAGCATCTTTCAGCTGTATGTTGATTTCTTGGCAAGATTACGCTCAGTAGTTTGCCATTGCTTTCTGAGCGGCCGGCTCACATACCCCGTAAGTTACCGATGCGATTCGAACCACTGCTGATTCTTACCGTCATCACGTTGCCCACGAGAGTATACGAGATTACGGAGAAAAGCCGCTAACCTCTAAGCCACGAAGCCGGCAGTTCATAATTAGAAACTTTAATTGATGAAGGCGCACCAGCATCTTGTTCCATCACCTGTGTTTTATTTAGGCTGATTGTGAGCCCAAAGTCTATGCAGGCGGTTGCGGCATATTGTGGGCAGAAAACTCTCAAAGATACACGTATTCATTATTCATTTTCAGCCATCCCTCGCGAAGATTGTTTCATCTTAGTTATAGTTCTATAAAGTGCCTTTCTTTTTCTGAAAGCATTTATTTCTTGTAATGTTTCTGCTCCCAAGACTGGAATAGTTTACAGTACAAACCATCAGTAAGGGGCCAATTAACCGCAGCTAGCCACTTGACTTTTTAGGCTTATGTTTACACACACACATTCATTCATACCTACCTACCTACCTACCTACTTACCTACCTACCTACCCACTTACATACCTACATACCTACCTACCTACATACCTACCTATAATTAATTCCTTCCTACCTACCTACCTACCTACTTGCCTACTTACCTACCTACTTGCCTGCCGACCTACCTAAATTCATTCGTACCTACCTGCTTATTCACCTTCCTTCCTTCCTTCCTTCCTTCCTGCCTGCCTGCCTGCCTGCCTGCCTCCCTCCCTCCATACACACAAACACTCATACACACATGCACACATACATACACTCACAGACATACATGCACACAGACATAATTACCGAGGTCATTTTCCCATTACCCCTACCCCGTTCAAACACAGAAGAGAAGATATAATTAGGGCCCATCCCAGCCTCAGATTAATAATCATGTCACCAAATCAGCCACATTTCGGATATTAATGTGAAAGGTATTATTATCGATAGGAGAGATGCAATAACAACACATACATACATAAATACATACATAGTTCCGAAAGTTTCCCGAATGGGATTGTGTTGTGGTAATCTCATCACAATTGTGTAGGTCTGTGTGCACGCAGAAATAGGTGGCCAGTCTCTCCTTCACTGTCGCAGGCGACGAGCCATGGCGTCGAACTCGCGCCCGCCCATGCTCATGGCACCATTAACGGTCACGTGATTGATTGATAGGGCAGTGCGTTCCGTGTGTTGTTTAACATACAAGATGGTCGCTTGTTAAAGGTCGCTGAAGCCATCGCGTTAATCTGCAGAAGCCAGCCTTGTGCTACAGAAAGACATGATGGTCAGTTTAAAATTACCGTGGTAGACAATTAAAATTACTGTGTGAATATGTATATATTTCAACTTGAAGGATTTATCTAATCACTTTAGTTTATGTTGTATGATTTCTGCAGTAAGTACCTGACGAGATGCAGCGAAATATACCAGACAACAACATCGTGCAATCTATTGTTTGTGTCTTCATTATTCAAATTCACTATGGGAAAATAGTGTTTTGAATTACCAGCTAAGTTCGCTATCAATTAGGCTAGTACGCCGCTCATAGAAACTTGTTCCAAAATGCTTTTAACAGATTGCAATTTCGCCCACTATAAATCCATTTCTAGGTTCTATTGACGTATGGGTCGGTAGCATCCAATTACGTGAAACGAGAAACCAGGCAGCCAGCACGATAAGACTAGTTCTATGATTACAATTATAAAGAAAACAAATACAAACCAGCTGATGAACAAAATATAGGGTCCAAATTATCCAGCATTTTCTGAATTAGTATCTCATCAACGCTCACTGAGCCAAGACGGGCGTAGGGGGCGGAGGACAGGAAACTCCCAGCTCATTAGAATAGGCGGGAATACATTGGGGTCAGTGTTGCTGCACACCTGGGGTGTTGATTGCTAAATCACATGGAGTGGACCTGCAGGCCGTCATCAACAGTCATGCTATCGTCACACGGGTGATAACGTTTGAGGTAAACAGTAATCAACTGTCGATTGTTTACATGAAACGATTGTTTCGTGATTTCGCATCACCGCTAATCAAGTATCTCGTTTTTTTTCTGCATCCATTTACAATCTCCGTCACATCCGACATGCAGACTGAACTCAGAAATGTTAACGATTCACTGATTGGTTGGCGCCTGGCATTAGGACAGTATGCGATTGCAGAATTTAAGAGTGCTTATAAATGGTTGGGTAATCATGTATTGAGAGTGTAGTTTCATACTTAGAATTTTCACTTTACATATTATACATGTTTTACTATTCGAAGCAGGGTCCAACACAGCATATTGCATGAAAAAAAAAAACAAATGTTGAAATTTGAGACTAGACAATGCAATAGCGGAAGAATGGTCTCCAACAGTCAGACAATTTAATCTGTCGTGTACGAGGGGAAGTCAATAAGTAAGTCACAAATGGCCGTAGAAAAATAACTAAATATGATAACAACTTGAAACGAGTTTATTTTTATACATACATTGTCCCTTTATTTCTCAACATAATTTCCACCAACATTGATGCACTTACCCCGTCATTGTATCAGTCCTCACAAACCAGATGCATTGCACTGCCTGCTCTGTTTTCTAAACCACGTTATCACTTCACATTCAACCTCGGCGTCATTCGCGAAATTTCTCCCGCCAAGGTGGGGTTTCAGTGGACCAAAAAGGTGGAAATCGCTAAGGGCTAAGTCGGGGCTGTAAGGTGGAAGTTCCAGAACTTCACACCATAGCTGGTTAATTTTCTCCTGAGTTAATCGAGCCCTATGTGGTCTGGCATTGTCATGAAGAAGCAGCACTCCTCTGGTCAGCAGTCCTGGGCGTTTTCTTCGATCACGAATTATGCTGTATGCTGAACCATGTGAGCACCCTATTGCAGATGCTACAGAGTCTATCGGTGCTTGCCTGTCAACTCTAATCATCTCTTCCATCCGCTGCACGGATGTTTCTGTTGCAGTCTCAACAAGACGACCAGATCGGATTTCATCAACAATTTTAGAGTGTCCTTGAGAAAAATTTTCTACCCAGCTATGCCGAACATTCTGTGCTGAAACTCCAGTCATTAGATATAGAACCACACCGATTCCCACACCAGCAGTAAAAGAGCCTGTTCCTCTGTACCAAAAAAAAAAACAAAAACAAAAAAACAATTGTATTTACCAATTCACATGTAGATGCCAGGCCTTCTACATCGGTAGAACAGAGACAGCTGAACAAAAGAGTTTCAGAACACATACCTCAATGGGTCGACAAGATACGACACACAGGCGATGCTAGCCTAGTGGGGCCGACACACCGGAAGCTCCCCGCGTCTTCAATTGGTAGGCACATTATCGAAAGCGGCCAAGTGGTTGACAGAGACATTGCCTTTCGTGTGTTGTTAACACAGAAAATACTCGCTTGTTAAAGTTTGCAGAAGCAATAATGATCAATCAATGCAAGCCAGATTTGTGCAAACAGAAAGACATGTTGGTCAGCTTAAAATTACCATGGTAGACAATTGACATTACAGTGCGAACATGGGTATATTTCAGCTTGAAGGATTTATCTAGTTAATTTACTTTATGTTGTGTAATTTCTGCAGTATGTAATTGTCGAGATGCAGTGAAATATGCCAGGCAATAAATCGTGAAATCTATTGTTTGTGACTTCGTTATTCAAATTCACTACGGGAAACATTGTGTTGAATAATCACTTTATCCTTTCTACCTCACGTATACGGGCGGAGACTGGGGCGCTAATGAACATATATGTGTGTAATGCCAGTGTTCTTTAACTTACGAAGACCGAAAGGCCTGTATTTGAGACATATTCCGAGATCCCCTGAGGGTTTTCAAGTATTCTTGGCCATTTATTATTAGCAGATATGTGTTTAACAGTGTTAATGTTATTATTTTTGCAACCATTTGTAACCATCGATAAACTCTATTTTTTTCCCTGTATCTTCAGAGCTTGGGGCGGACATCGCATCCTTTCAGCCACGGCACTTCCTGGTCTCTATTTGGTAAGTGCTCGAGAAAAGTTGACCTCTGAAACCTCAATAGCATGCAAGCATTTATTTAAACTACACCTAAAAATGAAAAAAAACTTGCGGTTTTTAAGAGTTAGCCAAAACCAAAAATCAAACCTCATTTACATGTTTAACTCTATTCATCTCAAACATATTATTTTATTTCTGTAACTCTTTCGGAACTAGGCAGCTTTTCTCTCTTGTTCCCTTGCCCCCTTTATACGTCACGCGAGCTGAACCCTTCCACCACGTCTTGCCGAGCCCTCCTCTGTATAATTGTGTATGATTGGTTGGGTTGTGCTCAAGTTGTCTACGAAATGAGGCAATCAGCATTCGCCAAGCTTCTTAATTGTCTCTTACTACACACGTGTTACGTTACTGTGATACTATTCATTGCTTCTCTAATGGGACCTGACAACACACGAAAGCAAACAGCCGTTGGAGCTCACCAACTTTCTGCAACAGAAACTGTTTTCACGTTCCAACCGCTTCTTTTCTTATAGTCCATGTTTGTGATATGTCTGTAAATAGCCTGCTGTCTCATGTTCTGTCAATTATTTCTGATACCGATATCCCTATATGACATGATGTCAAGCTGTCTAGCATATTATCTCTTCATCTCATGTTGTGTCAATCATTTCCGATACCGATATTCCTATGTGCCATGATGTAACGCTGTCTAGCATATTCTCGCTTGAACTGACTCATGTTCTGTCAATCATTTCTGATACCAATATTCCTATATGAAATGATGTCAAGCTGTCTAGCATATTCTCGCCTTTTCTCCCCCTGCCCCTCTTCTCCTCCAGCCATCCCATTGTGACAACATACCCCAGCTTTCCTCGTCTCATGACATGCCCAACGAATGTGGACTGTCTTCGCCTGATGCGAGTTAACTTCTTCCAAGATATCGTCATTGCTCTTATTACTCGTCTGCGGTGTTCGCAACCCTCTTCTACAAAACCACGTCGTCGGAGCATTCACATAATTCCACATCTGTCAGCTAATTTTTATAATTCGCTTCCGTAATCAAGATTGTCTTAAGAATTCTTTTCCTCTCCTCGTTTGACCAAGATAAATTGCAGAAAATGTACTTCATTTTTTTGAAATTTTCTTCTTCTTTTCCCTCTTCTTCTTCTTTTGCTTCATCTTTCTTCTTTCCGTTGCCTTCTATCCCTCAATGGGGGTGGGTGTGGGAAGGCAGGGAGGGGGGCTAGGCCCACAACAAAGTAACTTCAAGCCGCCCCCTCCCACCCCCATCTGCCGAGTCGAAAATCAACTACGCCTATTTGGCATTACTGTAATGCAAGAATCGTAATACGCAGAAATATTAGTTGCTGTGGACCTTGCGGCCACTAATACAGCACATAAGCGAATCCACAAATACTAATTGGCGCTCATAGAAGTAGACGATAGAAGTAGATATTTGACGAAACACTAGACAGCATAAAACTGTACAGCTTTAGTTACCACACTGGGATTCGGACCGGTCACCTTCAAATAAACTCTCCTAAATTACCCCAACTTGTATCACACACAAAACAAAAAATAGAACTTATTGTTTCAATGTGCAATCTTTCACACGTGACCTCTAACTAAAAAATGTGAATATTTGATTCAGATTTAGTGGGGATTCCGTCACGTCTTTACGTGGCTACTCTGTGCGCTGTGCTCTGTTCACTCTTTTGTTGCTGTTATTTGTGAAACCTTCTAAAGACTAAGTTTTAAATCTTACGCCTGAAGCATTGATGTCCAGGTCGTCCGAGTACTGAAGTAAGTAGCATAAGTCAATGGCCATTTTACTTGCCTTAAGGCGCTTACCGCACACGGTGCTAGACCCACATTTTTACAGTTCAATCGGCATTCGGTTGGGGTTTAGGTCGACTTTAAAAATCCGCCTCGATGCGAATTTGAACCATGACCACCAGGCTGGTATGCAAGCATCCAGACACTAAACTACCGAAGCTAATCGTCCTTAGTAATACATTATAATATTTCTTTATTTGTACAAAAGGGCGATGGAAAAGTGATGACATTAATTAAAAGAAGAATAAGAATGGTTTACGCACATTTTGATGTCTTAAATTGTATAGCTGTTGTTGGGTAATTGTGTGTTGCTGATTCCAAAAATGTAATAATATTTTTTTTTTCTATCAGCTCTAGTTTTTGAGATATCTAAGAATGACCTTCTCAGTAGGGCAATTATTATGTACAAGCTTAGATGTAGGTGCCATCAGTGGCATTTGGACTTTTATCCGCATTCATATTATATGTAATTAATGTGCATTTATTACATTCATATAAAACATCAAAAATATATTACAACTTTATCGTTAGCATTTTTTTTTCAACCTATAGTCAACACACAAACAGTTTCCTTTCGGGGACTTCCTGGAATGTCATACGACCGGACAGTCACATTTAAGGGTCCAACAGAAATCTGCCATCATATGGGCATCCCAAAGTACCTGATATTTCTCTTCCATTGGTTTTATATCTTGGTGAAATCTTTCACTTTTTTCCTCACTAAAATCGCCAAGATTCTTGGGAAAGAAATGTAAATAGTTATGGAGGTAGTGCAATGTTATACTCATGTTGCATCCAAGCTTATAAAAACTCGACAGCATGTTTTCAACTAATACATAATAATTGTCTGCCTTAAAGTTACCCAGAAAGTTTTGCACAACTAACACACATGATAAATAGCTGTGGACTCTGTTTTGTTCATCGAATCAATGTGGATCGTTTATTAACTTTCTAATTTGAGATCCATAAAACATCCAGAGTTTTAAATTTGTCTATGTTAAATTCTGGAAACTTTCTGCATAAGTATTTAAAACAGGTACCATCATTGTTCAGTGCCTTAACAAATTGTTCCATCAAGCCAAGCTTTATATGTAATGGTGGCAGTAGAACTTGTTTCCGATTAGTGAGAGGCTTGTTAACAATTTTCTTTTCTCCAACTTTAAATTCATCCCTTAACGGTCACTATTTCCTTGTCCGGTGTGTATCTTTTGCCCTGCTATCCTACAAACAAATAACGCATGTATATTTGGTGAATCCCCTTTGCTAGCCAACCAAGAAGTTCATCATTTTAAAATCTACACAAACCATTAAGCTATGTTGTAAATACTTGAATTTTTTCCAGAAGTGTGCTTATTGTAGCATACTCCTCCTTAATTGTAGTAGTATGAGAAACTGGAATTGAGCCATATTTGCTACTATTGTGTAACAGAACACTTTCGACACTTCTTATAGAGGTGTCAATGAAAAGTTGCCACTCATTTGTGTATAACTTACACCAATTTCGTTTACAAGACCTCCTTTATTACGAAAAAAATGCGAGGTTGTTTTCTTTACAAAAGAATGGAAGAAAACCTTGCTTTCTGCTGCGATAAAAGGTAACCTTTGTTTCATAAGCTAGTATTTTATTGTCTTTCAATCTTGAAGCCAAAAGTTCTGAAGATTCCTTGGACAGATATAGATCTCGGATTAGATCCTTCAGTTCATACTGGTCGAAGTATTGAGCAGCCGGAAAATCATCTTCGAAATCACTATCACTGCCGTTTCATATGCCACTGCTGTCTCATCTTCTAGCAGGGAATCCGAAATCTGACTGAAAGTTGAAATTGGTATGTCATCCCCGTGTGGAATAGCTCGTCTAGCAGAATCTAAATCTGGATATTTCCATTCCCTCCGCCCCCACCCCCACCCCATTAATTCCCTAAATATTGACAACACAGAAATAACAGTCATCATTGTGGTTCTTCCGCTCTCTCCAAACCATTGTAATTCAACATTTTAAACATTTTCTTTTCCCTCAAGTCCACTGTCGCAGATGTTCAACACATGATTTGCAAAAAAATATGAAGAGCCCAAGATTTGACCTGGCCACTAGTTTTACTTTAAAGTAAGAAAATTATGTATTTTTCACAACAACAAAAAAGCTGTGATTTCGACCTGGGTTCTCCAGTGACGACCCCTAGGTGATCTTTCACTGTACCGGGTCCACTGTAGACTTGACGAGCACTCAGATAACTTCCTGTCACAAGGTTATGACAGATGGAAGGGGCTGTGGTTCTGTCTAGTGGTATGTCTGTATGCACGCTCTGCAGGTTTACTTATGCACAGCGATAGACACTGGGTAACTCAGTTTTCGCGCACATAATTGTATTAATGACACAGATACATGATGGAAAAAAGAACATGACACTATGTCCATAAGTTATCTCAGTACAGGCACATCAACACCAACGATCGGCCTGGCGATATAACTTAATTGCCTCGGACTAAATCCCGTGTCCGAACTCACTGACTGAGATTCCTTCCTCAGCCCGAACTCCGAATAACTCGCTAGTTTCCTTGAACGTAATCCAACAACTGAATAACTGGCTAAGCCTCAGAATCAAATCTTCCTGAAGATCACTCTCTTGGCTGGTTTCTCTCACTCAGCTCACACTTTACTCTCTGAAAAACACCAGGCGGAGCTGTCCCTTACTCCGCCACAACTCAACTCATCTGAAATTTGCCCAGACTTATCTTTTATTCACTCTTCCCGGGACCTCCCAAGTAACACCATTTAACCCCTTTTAACCCCATTCTAAATTCCTCCAACATTACATTTATGGATTTCCTTTGTCCTTTAGTCTACTATCACGTTTTGCATCTCATTAGCGATTTCCTCTTGACCCGTAAGTGTTCTAACAATCACGGTGTTGGGTTCAGTCATTGTCTTGTGATTTTCTTACTCCACCTTTCTGATCTAATATCCGCCTCATTCTTATCTTACCCCTGTAGCCTCGGTTGTATTATAAGATTCTTAGCTAGTACATTCACCCCACTTAGGCGTAAAACACGCACTTTACACACCCCAAAAACTTTGTTGTTGTTGTTGTAGGGCAGTGCAATCATTGCTCTAGAAAACCTGAAGCAATAAAACTATTTATGGAGTGGAACAGATAGAAGTAGCAACAACAACAACAACAACAACAACAACAACAACAACAACAACAACAACAACAACAACAACAACAAATTCAGAATGCTAAAAGTATTGATTAGCTATGGCAATATTTGGGTGCAAACCTTCCATATGTAACAAATCAGCTGAAAAGCATATAACCGCTTGTGAATATAAACGTGTTACAGAATTAACTATTCATTCAACAAAAAGAATCAGAAATAAATCAGTCCATCAAGAACTCAATATTGTAAAAGCACGAACTCCATAGCTCCAGCTACGACCCCTGGAAGTCACCGAGAAAATTACACTCTTTAACTGAATATAGGAGACCAGAAGCGAACCCATAACTGTTGGAGCGCGAGGCAGGTGGCTAAACCACTTCACAACGGAACTCCTTGCGTAAACACAAGCAAGTGAATTCAATTAAGGGCACTTTCACATATAGTGCACATATTGACCAATATACATTAGGTGAGTGATCTGAGTAGTGTCACACCGACCGCCGGTACTTGCCAAGACATTCGTACCACCCGTTTTTTTTGGCCGGATCGACCCAAGAGCCCAGGTCTATTAGAACAATCAGCATAAATACAAGACTGGTTATAAACATTAGTAAAATAATTATGCATCTACATGCCACTAGTCTCACTGGTCTAGAGGTTACACGACTTTCTCCGTAATCCCGTATACTCTCGAGTAACGTGATGTTGCGCGGAAATTGGTAGCGTTTCTCTCCGCGTCAGTAACTTACGGGGTATGTGAGCCGGTCGCTCAGAAAGCAATGGCAAACTACTGAGCGTAATCTTGCCAAAGAAATTAACAATCAGCTGAAAGATGCTGATTTTGACAGCGATGTCCTGTAAAGGATATGCGGAAAAAAAATGCCACTATAAAGATAGCAAATGTGCAGTGATAGGATGTGAGCGAAGTCTGCGCAGGACAGATCTGCTACTTGTGTCACCCTGTATCCGCCAAAACTCCAAGCCCCTGTATCCTTATCTACCCAATGCAGCTCCGTCCATATCCTTCCCCATGTTACTCAATTTGGAAATGTCCCTAGATGAAAGGGACATCTCCTGTCTCGACTCCTTGAGGATTCTCCACCTCGCGCCATACCTCTTTTTAGAAGCGTGTTCGGTATTCTTGGCTGGTGTTGTTATTCTTCTTTCTTTATCTTTTCACTTGTACACGATTGGTTGGCGTGGTTATTCTAGTTTATTTATTTTTTCACTTGTACACGATTGGTTGGCGTGGCTATTATTGTTTCATTATCTTTTCACTTATTCACGATTGGATGAATTTTGTAGCTAAAGTTTTTCTACAGAATGGGAAAGCCAGTCCTAAGCCCAACCTTCCTGCGTCGAATCTTACGACCTGTATGACAGGCTACAGTGTGACAATGTTACTTGCGTCCCTTCAGGGTGCCATAACACACGAGAGAGCATGATGCTCCTTATTCGCCTGTTACAACATGAGTGTTAGGTAGCAGTGTTAATATTCTTCACCCCTTATGGTCCCTCTAGCACACTGTTGAAGCCTGTATAGGACTTGCATGGTATGTTCTTCTCTTCTTATAGTCTATGCTGTGTGGCGCTGATGATACTGTCTGGTGAGTCGCCTTCTGTCTCGTGTGCTGCTAATCATTTCTGATACTGATCGTTGTGTCGTGTATGTTGAGTGGAGAGATAGACATCTCCCATCAGAGGTTGCCAACTACTACAGGGAGACTATAAATGGCACTGGAGATTCCTAAGTGAGCTGGACAAGACCGGTCTTGAAGGATTACACCAGGGGTCATCAAACTACGGCCCGCGACGTCATTTCATCCGGCCCACTGGCGGTACTCAAACTTGCTTGATATAATGTACGAAACACAAGATGTTGTGATACAATTTAAATGTAAATATTATGTTTAGAATAATAGGAGATCTTCACACATGCGGAGACCTCATGGCTGATATGTGTCTTAAATTTACTATTTTCAATTATAAATTATTGTATCTAGATTTTCTTGTTTGTTGTAATGTTTGCTTATTTCACGTCATCCCAAGTCCTTCCCGGCTCGTTGTAGCGACGCCTACGCTCTGACGTTACCATGGTTTTCATGGCAACACACACACACACACACATACACACACACACACACACACATCTTTCCCTGCCCCAGATGCGTCCGGCTGTCAACACAGGTCCAGGGCTCCAGAAATATTTACTTCTGTTTGCCTGTCGTCCATGTTATAGGTATGTAACAAGGATTTCTTTGACCATGATAGGTAAGTGAACTACAAGTGTGAATAAAGGCAATAAAACAGCAAACATAACATAAAAATGCCATAGAAGCCTCGTGTTATTACGAAAATATTATCCCCAGCTCAGAAGAATTCCCCGGTCAAGGTGTTAATCGAGCTGGTCATTCATTCATTCATTCATTCATTCATTCATTCATTCATTCATTCATTCATTCATTCATTCATTCAGTAGCATGTCCTTTGCAGAACCTCGCTCCCATAACAACCTTCTGGAAAACCTCTCGATAGCTGGTCTCTAGGCCAGTGTTTTTCAACCTTTCTGCTGGAGCAGATCCTTACGCAAATGTTTACGTTGCTCACGGAACTCTGTGCGATGACCCAAGTTTTCGTCCTTCTTTATGTAATAAACGAGATGGGCAGAAAGGTTGCATTTAGGTGATTTTGGTCTGTTTTGGCGGAACCCCTGGCTGCCCCTCGCGGAATCCCGGTTGAAAAACTCTGCTCTAGGCTGTTTATTTAGGCCGACCCTATTTATATATTTTGCAACCTTTATTATGAGATATATTCTATTGTCAAAGGTACCTATAAAACTTTATATGTACCTTTGGTGAGCCGTAGCTTCACCAGAGACTCCTAGTCCTCTGCTTTTCTTGTGTTTCAATAGGATTTTAATTATGTTTCTAATTCGAAGTCTTTTTTCATTTTCAGATCCCGTGTACTTCACCCTTCATTATGGTCACTAAGAAAAAAAAGTGGACGCTGAGTTTCGCGTTTTCAATGAAGAATGGGGAGTAAAGTACTTCATTGTAGAAAAAAAGGACCAGAAAATCAGTTGCATAATATGCAGCGAAAGTGTTGCCGTTTTGAAAGAGTACAATCTTCGGCGTCACTACGAAACAAAACATCTGTCAACATATTCAGTGTTTTCTTGAAAGTTACGCTCTCAGAACGCTCTCAGTTACGCTCTCAGAGTCAATGAAACGTGGTTTAGAAACACAAAGACATCTCTTCATGAGAAAGGTTGCTGAAAATGAATCTGTCACTCGTACAAGTTACAAAATAGTGCATAAAATGGCAGAACTATGAAAACCGTTTACTGATGGCAACTTCATCAAAGAGTGTATGATGGAAGCAGCAAATGACTTGTGTCCAGAGAAAGCCGATTTGTTTGGAACTATCAGCTTTTCGGCAAGTTCAGATGTGCGAAGATCAGAAGAACTTAGAGAGAACATAGTGCTTCAGATACGCGAGAAAACTAGGAACTTGTGGTATTCTCTGGCGCTGGATGAGTCTACTGATCTCCCGAGTACTTCTCGTGTTTATTCGTTGTGTCAATTTCGACTTTCAGATAACGGAAGAACTGGCACCCGTTTGCAGCATGCATTGAACAACAACTGGAAAATACATTTTCATGGAAGTGCAAAAAGTGTTGCAAGACTATAACCTTCAGAGGAATCAGCTTCGATGTGTTACAGATGATGGAGAAAAATACATGACTGGAGTGAAGAAGGGTCTGGTGGGGCAGATCAGGACTCAGTTGGAAGATTTGCAAATTCCAGGCGCACTGTTCATACATTGCATCATACATCCTTAAGCACTTCGTGGGAAAGACTTAGATATTTCTTGTGTACTGAAACCAGTCGTTTCTGCTGTGAACATCATTCAGGGACATGCACTCAATCACCAATATTTCCAGGTTTTTCTTGAAGAAATTGATTCTGAATTATGTGACTTGCCTTATCACACATCAGTGAGGTGGCTCAGCTGCGGTAAAGTCCTGTTTCGTTTTTACAAGCTCCGAAACGAAATAGCTGCTTTCCTCACTGAAGAAGATAGAGCTGATCCACAGCTGTCAGATCCTACCTGGCTGTCAAATTTGACATATTTGGTCAAAATTTCATCCCACGTGAATGAACTGAATCTGAAACTTCACGTAAAAGGGGATAACCTCGTCTGTAATCTCTGCAAAATCATCAAAAGATTTCCGAGGATTTTGTCTAAAGCACAATTGGAAGGAGAAAACTGTTCTCATTTTCACTGTTTCAATCAAAGAGTTTTGCGCTACAATCGCCGAAGATGTCTAACTCGATTTTCCGAAAAATATTCTTCGTGACTTGAAAAATAATTTTTTAGAGAGATTTTCAGATCTTGACAGAATTGAGAGTGACATTCTTCTGTTCCAGGATCCGTTTGATTGTAACCTTGATGATGTGCCAGTTGAACTACAGTTGGAGCTTATTGATTTGCAAGCAAATGACATGCTGAAAGAGAAGCTCAGAGAAGGAAAACGTGTTGAATTTTACCGCTGCTTACCTGATGTTGAGTTTCCGAAACTGAAGAAATTTACCGCTGGTATGGCATCAGTGGTAGGAACAACTTATGTCTGTGAGCAAACATTTTCAAACATGAAGTATATGAAGTCAACACATCGAACGAGATTGACAGATGAACATTTGAAAGCACTTCTCTAGACTGGATGCAGCAATTCCAAACCAAACATTGATGATATCTTGAAAGCCAAATACCAGTTTCACAAATCTCACTAACATTTTTAGCTGCTTAGTTTGTGATATGTGCACACTAGGTCTGATGTAACTATCTTTTTGCTAACGTCGCCTTCTTTGGTAATTTTTTAAGTAAATAAATATAAGTCATTATCACTGAATGTAAGAAAGAGAGTGCTGAAATGCTATGTAGAACTAGTTTTGCTGGATGGCAGTGAATCTTTGAATGTAAATGAATAAATTAAGAAGAAATTAAAAGCAACAGAGATGTGGTTCCTGAGACGAATGTTGCGAATTCCTTGGACTGCCAGAGTAACTAACAACGACTGCCTGAAAACAGGCTAATGAAACTATAACATTATGTACAACAATATGAAAGAGACAGACAGCTTTCTTCGGTCATGTGATGAGAAGAGAGGCATTGGAGAACATCGTGACAACTGGAAAGATCGAGGGGAAGAGAGGCAGAGACAGACCAAGAGAAATGATACTAGATGGATTGAGACGGTGGCATGGAGGAATATCATCAGCCGAATTGATCCAGAAAACCAAAAGACCTAGATCTGTGGAGAGCCATGAACGCCTACACCAGCCGACAGGGCACTTGATGATGATGATGATTAAATAAATATGTTGGTTATCTTTGTTTTGTTTTTGTTTTTTGTTTTTGTTTTTTTGTGTGCATTTCAAGCCACTCACCCATGATTAACTTAGTTGTTCGTCTTTTTTCCACAGGGCTTTCGTTCTGGCTTGCAAGTATTGTTAAAAAATAGTTGCATATCCTTTACAGGACGTTTGCAGTCAACACCAGCATTTTTTGCTGTTGTTGATGTCTTGGCAAGTTTACGTTCTGTAGTTTTCCATTGTTTTCTGAACGACCGACACCCATATCAAAGCGTAAAAAACCAGCGCAACGCGGTCTGCTGCCAAATCGCGCGCAGCTGTGTTTCGAATGTGGATATGCGGGATTACGAACCGCGTCCGTAATACCTTCGCCACGGAGACGGCGCAAATATTGTACAGAATGAGTATCCGGCCCGCGCTCGTCATTTTGTCAATTATCCGGCCCGCCGTGATAAAAGTTTGGTGACCCCTGGATTACACTAAAGAATCAATGAAGGTTTCCATGTGGAAAGCGAAGAGAGCACAGGAAAGGCATTACCATCAGAGAGAATGGTGACTCCTATGGAAATTGAAAACAAGTAATAGTCCTGCACAGATCTCTCCTTGTAACAAAATTATAAATTCACCATTTAGTGTTTGGTCACGAACTGTCAAGTCTTAGTTAGATATGACTGAGCTACCGTATAACAGTACTCGGTACTACCTGCTTTCTGTTAGCTCCGAATGTTGGGCGGCGCTCACCAAATCCGACACCCCATATTGTGCCAACGGCTTCGGGTGGAAGAGTGCAATTGGGAGGGCGCAAGACTTACCCTAGTGCGAGGAAATACAAACTAGACTAAATGCAGTGTCTAGTTGGTTATGCATCGAAGTACACTTGTTCCTGCAGCGAGCCGCTGTCGTTATTTGGATGTGACAGGTTCGAATCCCGGTCGGTAACTGTAGATTTCAATTTGTATGTTGCCTACTACGTCCTCTAGTCTCTACTTCTTTCTTCTACTTCAGTGCGCGCTAAACAATGCTTGTGTATTTATTTATGAACTATATAAAGACAGCAAATGAAGCGAGGAAAGCGACATTCCCCGCAGGACAGGTCACACTCTTGAATAAAGACAGCACGTGAAAGCGCAGAACTCTCATATGTCGCTCCTTTGAAGTTATGCAATCACTGTATTTTAAGGTCATCCGTGCAGATTTAATATTCAATTTCGTTCTTTGTTCTTTCCCTAAGGATTAGCGGGTTTTCTACCGCTTTGTCGTGATTATCCTAATCCAGCGCTTTGATCTGTTGAAACTTTAGATCACCCGAGTTCGCGTGTTTAACTTCAAAGCCGGCAACTAATGAAGAGAATATTTGTACAAGCCAAACAAAAAGAAGGTCGTGTAAAAGACCTTTTTATGCGTCTTGGTGCATATGGGCGATGTGATAGCAGAAACCAGCTGTGGCTGTGTGAAGTGCTAAAGGTACATGGAGTTAGTGGAGGAATAAGTGGCTATTATTTTTCTTCTCGTAGTGAACGACGACAGCTGGCATCGAAACCGTGTCCGACCGCTCTGGTGCCTTTGTCAGCGTGACATCTTGAACGTTAAACCATCGCGCCAGCTGGCTGTATGGTGCTAGCACTATATTTTTATAGACCAATCGAACACGTGACCACCACGCCTGGAGACAGACTTATGGGTGACAAGTTCTGCACAGTACAAGACGCTTTATTATTATTATTATTATTATTATTATTATTATTATTATTATTATTATTATTATTATTATTATTAGTAGTGCCGGTCTCCCTGGCCGATGATTTAGCAGCTTTCTCCGTAACCCCGAATACTCTCGTGGTTGACGTGAGCGCACGAGAATTGGAAGCGGTTCGAGTCGCGCCAGTTACTTGTGAGAGTATGGATCCGGTCACTCAGAGATTCGTGGCGTGCTGATGAGCGTTATCTAGCCTAGGAATCAACATACAGCATGAAAGATGCTGATGTTGACCGCAATATCCTGAAACAGGATGGAAACGCGGAAAAAAATTTATTATTAGTAGTAGTCGCAGTAGTAGTCGTAGTAGTAGTCGTAGTAGTAGTAGTAGTAGTAGTAGTAGTAGTAGTAGTAGTAGTAGTAGTAGTAGTAGTAGTAGTAGTAGTAGTAGTAGTAGTAGTAGTAGTAGTTTTTCGTCACATGGTGATGAGAGCGAAGTTATGCAAAGGCCCTGCACTTGAGAGAGAGAGAGAGAGAGAGAGAGAGAGAGAGAGAGAGAGAGAGAGAGAGCGAGAGAGAGAGAGAGAACGAGAGAGAGAGCAAGATAGAGTGAGGGAGAGGGAGAAAGAGCAGTAGATAGAGAGAGGGAGATACGGCAAAAGAGATTGAGAGCGAGAAAGAGGAACGAACGAATGAATGAACGAACGAACAAACGAACGAACAATCTTTATTTTCAAAGAGTTAAGAATTGGGCACGCAGGCCCGTCTGACATTCTGCCCTTCTTCTCTATTTCCTCTCATACATTCTTTCATCCAACATCACTTATGAAACTAATCTTTGAAAACAAAAGAACAATAAGCATTAAAACGCATGAAAAATAATCAATAATACATGACTCACTGAGGCAATGTTTAACATGGGCATTATAAATACCTAAGGAAGGTTTAACATGCCATACATATGGGAATGTTTATTGGCTAGTTGTCGTTTAAGACAATTTACCCATTATTATTGTGTTGTTGTTTTTTTACTAGGGGGGGGGGGGATGTAGTCTGTACTGAGGTGGTGTTCAAACAGGTTGCGAATGTAGGGAGTCTCTGTGGCGAAGTGGTCAAGCCGTTTGACTCGTGCTCCGAAGGTTGTGGGTTCGATTCCGGGCCGCACCCTTCGGTTTACGAGTTAAATGTTTCGGAGACTCCTGTGGGTCGTCGCTAAAAGCTACGGAGTTCGTGCTTTGTGTGACGCTTTCTGCGATGCGGAAAGAGACTGAGCCATATGGGTTAAAACCCGGTGCGATGAAATCGACCTTATCGACTTTTAAACGACTTTTTTAAGCGACAGGTTGCGAATGTATGTATAATGATTGGTGGTGTCTTTTCTTGCGGAAGAGCAGCAGAGTATGCTAAGCTTGTTTTATATAAGTCTATCCTAGGTTTAGGGACATGAATTATATTTAGTCGTTCGCTATGTCTTGCGTTATATTTGAACAATGGCCAAAGGAAGCTTGCAGCAATTTGAAATAGGATTTTGTGAATTAGTTTAGTCTTATTAAAAAGCAGGCGTTTGTGGAGTGGCAGTAACCGAAGATGTTTATGTAGGTTAGAATTGTCGGTAAGCTTTTCACCATTAATTAAACGCACTGCCCTTTTCTGGAGTGAATAAAGACGTTTTATTATTGATTTGGACCAGACATCCTATATTGTGGAGCAATAATTAATATGTGTTTGTATGTGAGAAGTATAGAATATCTTTCTTGTGTTTTCGTCAAGGAAATTTTTTATTTTGGCAAGTTGGTATACATTTTTGGCTATTTGTTTAAGGGCAGCATGAACATGGGAGTTACAGGTTAGATTTTGATCAACAATAAGACCCAGTGCCGTGTGCTCGGTTGCACTTTCTAAAGGTGTGCTACTGTGATATACTAAATCGTCTCTACCAACTTCCTATGATTTACGCTTTAAAAAGATAAATCCCTAGTAATGACTGTTTAAGTACCTTACTTTTAGGGGAAGAAAACAGAGCTAAACTAACCAGTAGTACTGCCAAATTTATTTGGCCTTAGTTTAACATCTGGGCCTGGTAATGGTTCACGTATCTGGCCAGACCGGATTGATTTTAAAACAAGGGGATTAGTAAGCCATTTTGGTTCAAGAGAACAAAGGGAACAGACGTCAGCCTTTCCCCTGCGGGGGAAAGGAAAAGTATGCTCAAAATATATCACTATCTGGAGCAATAGGTATGTTAAATATACATTATAAATATGTACTCATGTACTTTGATAAGGTACATATACCATTGTGTTAATGTAAGAATTGTTAAGATGAAAAATCAATGATTCTTGTAAATGAGAGCCTCGTTGTTTTCTACTAAAGCAGCCATGCTGTACCACGCTGTCATCTTCCTATTCTATGCAGTTTCAAATTCCTATGTTTAAATAACTTCTATGCATTGTGAAATATATCACTATTAATGCCTATAAACCTGTAAATATCCTATGTAGTGTAGATTCACTCTTAAGGACATTTCACAAACTTTCTCTCCATGTGGAAGCATAATCCTGATAACACATCTTATGAACATACGTTCATGTTGGAGAAATTGTTTTGCTAATTGCTAATCTGTAACATGAACTATCGTGCCAAATTTGGGACAATCTTCTTGTTAACATATTAGTAACCACACCATTGGTGTTTTTGACATGTAATCATTTCATAAAATATTGCTAGAGAAATGCCATGTTTGATGACTATCATCTCAAGAATGAAGAAAAATAACACATGATATAATTGAATGTTCTGATAGGATGTGCCTTCAATCCGCATCACCTCACTGTGGTAGGGGTATAAGCGAAGATTTATGGTTAGAAATTGCCAGCAAAATTCAGAATACTGGCCATGCTGCATAAGTTATTTCTGATAAATAATAACATTTCTTACAATAGCGGCAATTGGTAAATTATATCACGGCGTTCACTAACCTCGTGCTGCTGTAAGCAGTGGTGGGAAAAGAATATATATTCTAGCTTTATGGGCTGACGAATGAGGAAATCCAAAAACATTTGCTCCTGCATTATTATGTATGATTATTATTATTATTCATATATGAGGAATGTACATGTTTGTTTTTCTCTGTATGAGATATTTATATATATTCTGCTCATGTTTGTTACTATTGTTGTTGAGGATATTCATGTTAATGTTACCCCAGTATGAGACATGATGGTGGTGATGTAAGAAACCTTGTGTATGTCAGTATCACAAGACGAGAATGTTGAATGATATGGTTGATGGACTGTGGCCTAAAACTGATTACACCTAATGAAAGAAGACGAGGTATTATGAGACAAAAGGCCTATGGCTCAGAAATCCTTGTAAGGTTATGACAGATATAACATCAAGCTGGATGGAAAGGATGGATAACTCATCACAAAAGTCCCAGTAACAACATAGAATAGAATATTGAGTGAGAAGATACCTTACTCACAATAAGAGCTAGAATAGCTCAACACTAAACGACAAGGGATACATTGGAAATACGCTCCTATCTTCTCCCCCTTTTTTGTTTGTAATTGTGTTGTAAACATGTTAACCTAAAACAGTAGATTAATGCTGGGGTTATATTCTTTTGTCATTTCCAGTTCTAGAAGAGAAGCAAGTGGTGGTTTTTGTTTGGACTGTATCATTAAAAACTGGATCCTGGGTTATCAGCCAGTAAGAAGTGATAAATGGTAACCTGTCCTACACATATAGTCTGGACCAATACATCAATGTTTACTGCTGTGCTCATTAGCTGCCATAGCCAACAAAAGACAATTTCGAAGACGATTGATAACGTTATTGACGAAATCCTACTTCAGTAGGAATATCCAGGACGGACTTTAGTATCTAAAAATCTACAAAGATAAAGATCTACAGAGTAACTGACAACAGTGTATCCTCTGCTTTACTTCTAAGAAGTACCGCCTAAAGCATCATCAGTCCGTGAAGTCAGTGAAACTATGGGACAGTCCTACAAGTTTAATAAAACTAACAGCAGTAAGAACCCTCCATCTGTCTGTTGGACTCCCAAGTTCAAAGGATACTCACAGTATTCTCCTACGAAAGAAAAGTCACACAGCAGCAAAAGTCAACATACGGTTTAAGACACTAGAACAGCAAATGGAAAGAGACACTGAAACAACATAAGCAAGTACAACCAAGGTACCAACTGAATACCAACTTAATATCAACTGAATAACAACTAAGAAACCAGATTACCTCAAGGTTAAAATCTGCAACACCCTGAAAGAGGCCAGATCCACTCGAGATCTCAGAACTGAAACACCATCAGAAAGGCCATACGAAAGAAGCTAGCGAAGTAAATGCCTCTATGCATGCAACAAAAAGAATCATCTGATTGATTGTGACTCCCAGCTTGTGTGTTGGAATTAATATTCTTCAGTTCCATGCCTTCAGCAGACCAATCATGGACATAGTTCCACATGAAACAAATGAATGACTCGCAGCATTGTATGTCCTACACTGAAAAGGGAAATACTGAATCAGAACTCTATGCTGGTTCCATGTCGGCCTGATTTCCCCATCACCAAGTGTGGGATGGCCTATCAACATGAACCGGGTGTGTGACAAAGCCTCTTGAACTAAATTGGGAAACGGATAACATAAACCGAGCTGTTGGACAGTCGTTATCTTTTTCATCGATAAGATGATATAGGGAAGAACCTTCTGCAAGAGCTTAAGTTGCATCTCCTGAAAGTATGACAGACCTAGGCACCAATTTCAATTGGAACACAGAGCCCACTTGCAACAGAGCATTCTTGAATTTAGCCCCATGGAATGTGCTTGTGTATAATTCTATTCTTGGATTATGGATTATAAAGATTCACCAGCCAACTTCAGTGAACATAATGTAAGGAGAAAAAGACTGTGAGTACACTTATTTCTGCCCCGGATAAATATGGACATTATCTGCGTCGCACTGGAGAAGAAAAACCGACAGCAACACCTAAAGAAAAAGACTATAGTTAAATAATTAGTTTAATTATTAGTACCAATTATGCTTTCTATGTGGTTATTTCATGCCATGGATTTATCAGGTCAGTAGATTTTTTCAATGAGGTTATAACCAACTAGTGGTTGTTGTTTTGGTTGAATATTCTGACACCATCTCATTACTTTTTCAAATATGAGAACTGTAACTGATGTGAGAAACCATTGTTTTATATGTTTTTTTTTGTCTGAACTTAGACCATTTGTTTGCTTTATCTATGTAAAGTGGGTCAAGGATTGGAGAACCAATTAGTGGTTGTTGTGTTGTTTGTAATACATTGTTTTTCTTGGGACAATGGGGTAAATGTGTTCTTGATATTGAAAATCATTCCCATGCCTGTTCTGGAAAATCAGTGGGGTCATTACAATTATATATATGTTACTGCAGATCTTGATTTAATGCCTGAACTGTTTGTCCAAAAATGTTGATGTTTACGTCAATTACGTGTTGATATTTGTTCAACAATGGTTGTTAAATATGTTGTAAACAATAAATGTCCTCTAACGCTATATTAAATTTATAGGGTGGGTTAGTGGGAATGGAGAAGTACGCACAGACACAATTACAAAAAGAAGTGAAGTATTTTCCTTTTTGTGTTTGTGGTAGACCTCCATGAGCACCTTGCATTCTAGAAGTGAAAAGAGAATCAAACCTAAATCCCCTTGACACTTTTAACAAAATAATTCTCATATATAAAATCCACATCCCACAGCTACCAATGTGCAGCCGAAGAGCTCTCTGCGAGTTTAGAGTGTGAAGTCTTTGCCTGGTTGCTATTAACATAGATTTTGTTTTAGAAATGTTAATTTGAATGCGGTTTGCATGACTCCAGTTAACTACACTATTTATTTCCTGTTGCATGGATAATTCTAGAATATTACAATCAATAGCGTTTGTATATACTGTGCAGTCGTGTGCAAATAGATCGCAGAACGACGAAAGATATAAGGGAAGATCATTTATATAAATGGAAAATAACAGAGGGCCAAGTATAGACCCCTGAGATACTCCAATATTAATGGTAATGGCTTGAGATAAAGATTTATTGTGGATATTACTTGTTTTCTGTCTAATAAAAATGATTTTATTATTGTCACTATTTTAAAGCTTACTTTCATTGTTTCTAGTTTTTTTTTTTTTTTAAATTAGAATAGTAAGATCTATCATATCGAATGCTTTTCTAAAGTCTATAAACACCCCTCCACATAGAGTATTGTTGTTAATATTTTGATGCCAGTTTTCTATCATATTTGTTAGGGCCGTATGACAAAAATATTTTGGCCGAAACCCTGACTGACTGTCATCTATTAGTTTGTGGCGAACTAAGTGTTCTAGTGTTGTTTTGTGGTTGTGCTTTTCTAGTGGTTTGGATAGTGAGGATAGTATGGAAATTGACCTATAGTTACTCATGAGACGATCGTCTAATGAACCAGCTTTTAAATGAGGATACACTTTAGGGATTTTAAAGGCTGATGGGAAGTGACCTTTGGTGAGACACTGATTTTATATAAAAGTTAGTGACTTGCAGATCGCCGGTGCAGCATAGCGAAGGAACCGATTACTGATTCCATCTAGTCCTGATGAGTTATTGTTTTTTTTTTTTTAGGTTACTGAGATAAGTAAATACTTCAGTGGTCGTCATTAGTGATATGTTAGAGGGAATGTCTCTATAGCATTTGTTCTCATAAAATAATGATAATAAAGATATGTCATGAGGAGAATCTGGTATTGCAGCCTTCAATTGATGTATGTCGGATTGAAAGAAACTACTAAATTGATCACGTGTAACCTGATTTGATGGTAATTATTGTGATGACTTGTGTTTGTTTGTCAAGGTATTAATTGCTTTCCATATATCTTTAGTGTTTATTTTATCTATTATTAAGTTCCTAAAATAGTTTTTTTTTTCCTTTTCTTTTTGAATAACATATTGAACTTTGTTTCTCAAACTACGGTACGTGGTTAGACCTCTATTTTAATGTGCTCTGTCCCTGTCTGTCATAATTTCAACTACTTCCTGGGTGATCCATGGGGGATTAGTGTATTGTTTAACTCGAACTTCCTTAAATGGAACTTGGTTATCAAATACATTTAGAAAGGTCTTCAGCCAGTGGTCCAGCGCATCATCTGGGTCAGGAAGCTGGTAAACATAGTTCAGAGATGAGTTGAGCACATCTTGTAAAAATACATCTTGATTGAAATTTTTATTAATGTCTATATTTTATACTTATGTGTTTGTGTTTCGGAGTTTTGGTACCTCTTTTCGACTACGTGCAACATACTGGGTAGTGATCGCTCATTCAATTAATAGGTTCAGTACACTCTGTGATGTTGTCAGCACGTAGTATAAATATGATCTATAAGTGTTGCAGATGATTTTGTTATTCTAGTGGCTTGTTTGACAAACTGTTGGAAGCTATATGACTCTATTATGTTTCCTCATGTTTTGTTTGATTTGTTAGTGTCTAAGTTGAAGTCACCTAGCAATATGATTTCTCTCGCATGACTAAAGACTATATCCATCATAGTGGTGAATTTGTCATACCAGATGTTTCCTGCACTGGGGTTTCGATAAAGATAGCCAACTGCCAAGGATATGCGATTTTGAAGTTTAACCTCAAGCCATACACACTCAATCTCACAGGTTTCAAAGGGAGAAAGAGAGAGAGAGAGAGAGAGAGAGAGAGAGAGAGAGAGAGAGAGAGAGAGAGAGAGAGAGAGGGAGAGAGAGAGGGAGAGAGAGAGGGAGAGAGAGAGGGAAGAGAGAGCACAAAAGTTAGAATAAGAAAGAGAGAGAGATGTCACGTGGAAAGTCCAACAACAAAAAACACGCTGTTGCCAAGATATGCAGCGTGGGAGCCGACAACAAGAAGAAGAACGCCGAGAGCCCACCTGCTAGCTGCATCAAAGATCCTGATACTACAGCTATATCTGAAGCTATAACGAGGGAGAAGATTGACAGCCCAACACAGTCAAGAACCAAGACAGCAGAGAAGGAGGAGAAAGACACCAGAGTCGGAAACACCGACTCGAAAACAGTCCGATGGGTTGTCAAGCGGATTCCTGTGGAGCTGACAGATGAAGAAATCCTGAAGCAGCTACGTGAAGAGAATCTTCACATCCGATTCTTGAAGGCGGAGCGGCTCCTCACCTACTCCAAGATACCTACAACCTTGGCAGTAGTGACGTCGGAGGGCAGCGAGATGCCGACCACAGTATCATTCAGCAAGAAAACTCAACAGCCAGAGAGATTCATACCAAGAATCACTCAATGTTCCAGATGTCAGAAGGCCGGCCACAGCAGAGCTACGTGTCGCAGTAATACGGAAATCTGCCGATACTGCGCCGCTCACCACGCCTTCAAGGAGTGTCCGCTGGCCAAGATGGACACGGACTTCCGAGCACCCAACAATAAAAGAAAGTGTGCCAACTGCCTGGGCAAACATGAAGCAAGATACCTGGGCTGTCCGTACCTGCAGAGACATAGAGACGTCTTAAAAATCGCCATCATCACAAAGACACCATTCAAGGAAGCAATGCAGAGGGGCGAGACAGCATCGGGTATAGCACAAGCCGAAAGAGATCAACTTCAAAAACAGATAGACGAGTTGAAGAGACAAGTCAAGGCACTGCTAAAGCCGACCCCGAATAACGACAACGAAAAACTACTGGCGGAAATCAAGGAGATACAGCAAAACATCAAGCAAGAAGTAGAACATATGGCACTGATTAAGAAGGAGAATGAAGAGATTCTACGAAACATCAAAGTGGAGAGAGAAATGCTAAAAAGAGAACTAACCCAAAGAAAACCAGCTGAAGCCAAGGAAAAGATCACAGAACAGCCGCAAGATGAAACCCAACAAAAGGCCGATACGATACAGAACTTCTTCGGGCCACCTGGGTCCAAGAGGAAACCAGTATACCATGAGACCACTGGAGAAATCATAGGGTCAGAGAGTGACGGCGGCACAGAGTACCCTGCTCCAATGACAAGGGAGGAATTTCAAGCGTTGGGCGGAATGAATAAAGTTGAGCTAGCAGAATGGGAGAGGAAAGAAGAAAGCAGATCACTCAAAATGGACAAGAGGCGCGAAAGAATCAACAGGGAGAGGAAAGAGATATTGCGTAAACAAGAAATGGAAACCGCCGAGAAGCTCCTACGTAAAATACACATAAAGGAAGGCAACAGAACAAATAAAAAGTCCTTTTAAGGACTGCAACCTTCCACGCCAGAGGAACCAGCAGCCTTCACCAACAACAGACACCACCAGAGGAGACAGGTCCTTCAAAGGACTGCAGCCAATCAAGCCAGACGAGCCAGGAGCCTGCACCAACAAAGCAAACCACAAGAGGAAACATGCACAAAGGACAGCCGCCGACCGATCCCACTGCTGAAGTCACAGACACAAACGCT